>JBBPUI010000990.1:0-13142 GCA_038094615.1 Heimioporus aff. retisporus | reverse complement strand
GTGTAGTCATGGTGGGAGGGGGTGCAAAAGGGGGAGGAGGATGGGTGGAGGTGAAGGTGTGGACAAGAGGGGCAGGGGTAGGGGTAGGATGAGGTGCTTGGAAGGGGAATAGGGGGGGTTAGAAGTGGTTGGGGTGGGGGATGGTGGCATGGGATTTCTAGGGATGTGGAGTGCCAAGAAGAGTTGGTGGGCTAGGTCAATGTCTTCCTGTTGCTCAGCAGCAGTGGGAAGGGTGGTGTCTAGGTCCTTGTTTGAACATTTAGTGGGAGAGGATAAAGGTAAAGAGTCTGAAGGAAGTTCTGTGGTGGTGAGCCTATGTGTATGCAGTAGAGCTTGTTCTAAGGCAGAGGATCATTTGGGAGGAATGGTGAAGGATCTATAATAATGATAGTCCTAAAATGTAGAGCTTAGTCCTTGTATTACACTTGGTTCAGGTAGGAACAAATGTAAGCTCAAAGAACTAGAGTGTAGGATCAAGGGTTTGAGGTAAGAACAAAGGACTTGCCACACAAGGTCAAGGGTTCTGTCTGCTAGGATGTATAGCAGGTGGTTTGAATGTAAGTCTGTCTATGGAAGAGGTAGCAGCAAGTTATGATGAGGGGAGTGAAGGGAAACAAGGTAGATTGAGCAGGACTAAACTAGAGTACAAGAGATGAAGTACTTAGGCTTATATACTGCACAATGAAAGGTCATGGAATATTATGGAACAACCATGACTAAGTGAGGAATGTTTGAAAAGAAAGAAGAACAAAGATAAGGAAGATAAAGGCATGCAACAAACATGTTGTATGTTCTAGAGCACTCTATCAAAGGAGAAGCATCAGGTAAGACCAATGATAGTAAGCAAGGGTAACAATAGAGAAGAAAATAGAGGCAAATCATAACAACCATGACCATGTCAAAATCACCATAATGTCAAAAGGCTATGGCAACTACCTAAAAGGAATGAAGACCATGCCTGTTGACTCCCATATTGGACAAACTGCCCCTTGGACACCAATGACACAGGAACAGGTAGAGATTGATGCCTACCTGGAAGAACCAGAAGAGTGGGAAAAAAATGGCACCTGGATAAAGGCATTACTGGCAGATCACTTTCAGATTCACTCTACATCTGGATTTGGAATGGTAACATAGCCAATCATGTGGGGTAGTCTGAAATATGAGTTTCAGAATTATTCCCAGGGTATCACACTAATTTATGGTGCAGACTACATGAATTATGATGCATGGAAAAGGGCAACATTAGTGCAACCTTAACAAGCTCCATTTGATCCAGAAGGACATTGCCTCATTAGGAGAGAGTGTCAGTGAGGATGATCTCATTCTATACATCATGCATTCCCTTCCACCATCTCACAATGCATATATCTCATCACTCACAACCACCATATGCTTTGAAAAATATAAGCTCATCCCCAACAAGCTCATGTCCACTATCACAGATGAGTACAACTACTGACAATCCAAATCAAGAAAGTCAGCCAACATGTCCAGTGATGATGTGGCTTATTCAGCAAATCCTGCCATAAAGAGCAAGATTGTCCAACAAAAGGCAATGACAAAGGATATCAAGGCTTGAAAGGGAAAAAGAGTGGTGAAAAGACAGGCTACATGCTAGCAGCATGCCAAAATTACTTTGAGAAGAGGCAATTATGCATACCACATACCTAAAAGATTGATCATTGACATGTGTGCTAGGAAATAAAACACCCTATGAAATGTTATATAGGAAAAAGCTGAATTTAGTGAACTTACTGGTCTGGGGCAGTCATGTCAAAGACCAGGACACAAATGGTTCAAAACTTGATATGCACATGCATGAGGGACATTGGGTTAGTTTTGACCCAGAAAGCAACAGGTACCAGACCTATTGGCCAGATCACAGCTCCATTGGCATTGAGCACAGCATTGTATTCAAGTAGCATGAGGTTGTCATGCCTGATACCATGTTGGATTGCTTGTGGATCAAGGGGGAGAGTGGCAGGAAGCTCAATCTGGTCAGCAACCACATGACATGGATGATGTACCAAAGATGCCACCTCATACTCTCACAGCACTCCAAGACCATTTAGCTGGCCAGCTTGAGGTGCTGAAGAAGCTATGCTGTTCCTTTAGAATCTGTGCTGAGTCAGATTACCTCAAATGGTTGCACATGGGAACTGGCACACATGATGGACAAGGAAACTCAATGCTTGCACCACATGGCATGCAAACAAATGAGACAGCAAAGGTGGTGTTGGCAATGAATAATACTGAAAGCAACAACAATTTGCTGTCAAGCTTATGTATTTATTTCCCCAGAACAACGGCCAGACAAGCTGTCTTCCAAGTCCAAGGAAATGACATTTATTGAATATGAATCCAACACTAAAGGTTGGATATCCTGGTTGAAGAAATAGATAGAGTTGTTATTGCCACTTTTGACAAAAACTATTTTCACATTATTCCAATAGTCAAAAAGATGGACTTGCCTCTATTCCCATAGAAAATCAAGACCTTGAGGATGACCTGACCAATTAGCATTCAGCCACAACTGACCTTCTTATGAGAATTGTGGCTCAATCACAACCTCCACCAAAATATGCATATCACCAGTACTAATGCCTATTGCTTGACCTGATGACAATTGGAGAAACAGGCTAATATAACTGGGATTAGGGAGATCCAAAACCACCTGGACCTCAATTCTTACCTACAAAGGACTCTCCCGAAAAACCAGCTTTATCCTTCCAACCTAGAGCACCTATGAGGCCTAAGGTTATCCACCCTAAACCAGATATTGGGCATAGATTTAGCATTGAAGATCATTACCAGCATAAATGAAAGCTCATTTCTGACTCACTACTTACCACACCAACCTCAACAGAAGAGAAGAAGAAAGTCTGGAGAACTTCAGCATCATTTCCATCAATTGTGTTGTCACCCAGACAACAAGCAAAATGAAGCCTGCCTGAATTTAGAGCTTTACAGTACCATATTATTTTTATCCATTGAGAGAGTCAAAAGCCACATGTAGAGCACCTGCAAATTAGTAAAAATCTCAGAGAAAACCAGCAAGCTGCAGCATGATATAAGGCATGTGAGAATAAGATAAATTTCCTATAATAGAAAAGTTTGGGATCTAACTGATCTATCAAAAGGTTGTATACCTGTCAAAGGGAGATGGATACTTCCCATTTGTCCAGGCAACCAAGTCAAAGCCAAATATATTGCTTGCTAAAGGCTTTACTCAGATTTCCAGTATAAACTATGAAAAAACATTAATTATTTAATATTAGTGGCACTCAAATAAATTATTATTGAACATTTGTTGGACATTTATTGGATTATTGTGGAGCTATACATCACACACAAAACATTGTAATTCGAGGCAAGCTGGTTGGAGTCTGAAAAATAATGCCAGTCTCCCACTCCCTTCATCACTCTGCAAGATTTTATGCTCTGCCAAATGCACTGATTAGGACAATATCAATGTCTACCAACAGCCAAACATCTTGCAAGCCTTCCAATGCATGAGGAGCTGGCCCTCCTCTTCCTCAGGCTCAAAAGAAACAATGTGGTCAAGGTAATGTGGTAACTGCTGTAACACTTGTAGAATCTAGTCAGTCCACTTCAACAGCACCACCCAAGAAGCATTCTGTGCTTCACATCATATGGGAAGGTCCACACACCACCTTACTCATCAACTAGATCTTGAGTAATCCCAGCAATTGACACACACTTGTTCACAATGGTTGAAATATCAAAGCCCCTGGAAAGAGTAAGAAGGAGGTTGTCACTATCATTGCAAAGTTCATCTTTGAAGCTAATGAGGAGCATTGCTCCTTGTATGCAGCAGATGCTGGTAAATATGTAACATCTGTCACTAACTGTATCAATATGTGTATATTAATTTTGCTATTTGATAAGCTTGTCATATATAATATTACAGGTTGAGGTTGAAGTATTATGAGCACTACACTCAAATAAAATGTACTGGGAGTGAAGTTATACCAGTAGATGATGATCTACCTGGTAATGAAAGAGAAGAGAGGCTGGCATATGAAATATGGCAGAACATTCCTACACTGGATAGTGAAACAATTTCATCAAAGCTGAATGTTAACCACTTAGAAAGCCTACTTGGGATCATCCAGATGAAGGCAGCTGACAAGGACATGGTATTTGATTTTGAAAGCAGTATAACTGTTGAAGGTGAAGAGCTGGAGGGGGGTGGGGATATCCCAATGGACATGAACCTGCAAGACAAAGGTATGCTTGTTCACAATGTTGACCAAGTCACATCATCTTATGAACATAAAATGCCTGCCTGCATTGATGATAAGATGTTAGACAATACTCACCAGGATGGGAGTGTTTAGGTATACCATATCCTTCCTTTGTATGGCAACTGATATATTTTGATTGGTCAGCCATTGGATGCTTATCAAGAGCCTCAACAACTTGTGCCATTCTCTCTCAGGTCTAAGAGGAAGACACTGATGCAAGACAGGTGAAGCATGTTTGTCCCTTACAGCAATTCAGCTAGTTCTTTTGCTTCTTCAGCTGCAACAAAAGGCCCTGGTCTTTGGGAGTCCACTTGGCAGTCAACTCAATTCAAAGCTCAAGAAGCTCAAACAGCTTGGTGAGAAACTTGTTGCAGCAGATCCATCAGTTCCCTTGAGAAGATCTAGAAAATATACTGCAGTAATATGCCAGCAAGAGCCAGATAACCAATGTACTGAGCTCAAGTTTAGGAAATCTGAATTTGAACAAAAGGAAAGACTAAAGCTGCTGGACATTGAGCTGCACAAGGAGGAATCACACAAGATCCACCAGCAGATCAAGCTGATATGGATCCAAATGCAAATACAACAATGGCAATTGATGGCAGCTGTCATTCTGCAAGTGCAAGATGCCCAGCCAGGTTACATCTGGATTATCACTTGGCACCACTTCCTGGGCTGCCACTCAACTGGTCCTTCAGTTCCTCCTTCTTTGAATCCATCTGCTATACTGGCTATCACCCTGGCAACATCCTGCCTTTTGTCATCATCAACTTTCATGCCATCCATCTTGTCCACTGCTCTTCCTGACATGCCTGACATGCCCTCCAAATCTGGCCAATCTCATCCCATGGAATAGGTATTGTTTTACTAGATGTGCATGTTTTTTTTTTTTCACTATCATTCATTCCTTATTACTGCTGCTTTTTCAGACTATATCCATATCAACAATACCCAAATGTTGTAGCACTGGATGTATCTTTTTCTGCTGCAATTATACCTATGCTTTCTATTCCTCTCCATCATTCACAATGTAATCTTCTCTTCCCAGATACAAATAGACTCCACATCAACTTCATACAACATTATTGCCCTGGCATACCCATAGGAACCACCACCACAACTTGCTCAACCTTGTGGGATGATTTGCTCACCTTTGCCTGTGCCCAGCCCAGTGATGTCACTTTCCCATTTACTCTTTGAACCAGATCATCATGTTGTGTAGAATAATACAACACTGGATCCAATACATACATAGCATACTTGATGTCTTCATGAGTATAAATCTGCAAGTGCAGTTCTCACAGTGACTGAAACTGTCCCTTCAGTAAATTGAAGACATGTTCTCCACACACATGAACCTATAAAAGATCATAAGTTTTTCTATTTTATTTTACATACCAACTTGTACTGACTTTTGACAAGTAATGGTTATAGAATTTTTGCAGCCACAATAACAGCCTACTGTGCATCACTTTGAACAGTACTACACACCACTCTTGTGTTAGGTATGTGCTATCAGCCTGAATCCAGTGTCCATCTGGAATTAATTCCAGTTTTTGTGCCAACCATGTCCTTTGAAAAGCATGTGTCATGGATGCTTTCAAGGTGTCCTAACTTGCAATCAATATGCAAAAGGTTGTGCAGCATCACAACTAGCTACCAGCAGCAGATGTCAGCTTCTAGTTGACCAATTTGGTGTATTTTCTTCATACCTGACAATTCATTGAATAGCATCCTTTTCAATCAATGAAGATATTATCATAAAGTGAAGGGTTTGCCAATAGATTGAACATTGAACTGTCTACAGCAAAAATACCCCCCTTCAGGCTTTGCACAACCACACCTCAACAAACATATGCACATACTCAGCATCCCATGTGTTGGTGTCAGAAATGAAGATGAAGTCATTGTGCCAGGCAAGTATAGCAACCATCACACAATTTGTACAATTTATCACCAATCCAACAGACACCCTTGCCTACTGTGCAATGTCTCATGTAGACACCACATTCCCATAGTGGCCAGCTTGGTTTAAGAAGATTGTGAGTTGAATGGTAACCGGGAGCTGTGCACAGTTTCCCCTGGATTTAAAGATGTTGTGATCACTAATTTGATCCAGAATACAGTCAAAAATGTCAGGATCAACTTGGAGTTTGTGACAAAACAGATGGGGACAAAATTCAGCAAAGTGCTGAAGCAAGTGGAGTTGTGGTGCATGTATCTGTGCATCAGCAAATACCAGATTTCACCATAGTACATCATAGTATATCTTTAGAGTTCTTTCATAGTGCCATAGTAGTTTCATAGTACCATAGTAATTTCATAGTGCCACAGCAACTCACAGTGTTCTCATAGTGCATAGCATGCCATAGTGTGCCATAGCATGTCATAGTGTTTTTATAATTTTTTTCATAGTGTTTTCACAGCATGCTATAGTGTGCCATAGTGCACCATAGTAATATGAGCATAGAGACATCTCAATTCCCACAGCAATAAGTTACTAGTAGCAGCTTAGGCTCCTAGGCTAGATGTCATCCCAACTACTTATTTACTTATCATTCATGTATTGTATGGGTTGAAACAGTATTATTTTGCTGGAACAACAACACTGCCTGCATGCACCACTCATTCCACATCCTCAAAACCCACCTTGCTCTACAGGACCTTGTTGTGTCCATGATGCACCAACTGGAGATGGATGATTTGACATCAGACATTCAGCACTACATAGAGCATTTAAACTCAAAATTTACTGCTAACAAACAATCCCCTGAGGCCTCTAGTACCCCCCTTTGACTCCTGAGGAGCTAGCCTTCATCAAATGAACTAAGGTAGCCTGGGAAGGTGAAAGGAATTGCCCTCTACCCAATAATCACCCTTTACAACAAAGCCTACTTCCATTGTCATCATCTCTCCCACATCAGGCCTAACTGTATCTACTATCAGTGTTCTCATTGTAACAGACATGTCCCAGGTCATTCTGCCTATCAATGCAATTGCCTCCATCCTTGCTCCCCAGTCCCTCTCATTCCCTCTCCATCATCTTCCTCATCTTGTTCTTCTCATGGTTCTCATTGATCTTGAGCTTCCTTATCTTCCACTTCCACTCATCCACTTGTGCAATGTCTCTCCTCCCCTCCTGCCCCTCACAATCCTCTTTCCACTCCCCCTCCTACTGGTCATTGTCATCACCAACATCTTCCATATTTGAATGCTGAACTTTGTCATCAGTCTGGAATGCCAGCTAATGGATTGCTTGATGTCTATGAAGAATGGGGATGTCCTGACTACAATGCCTCTGCTTATGCCAACATGACAGGGTCCCCTGGTGTGGATCAGTGCATGCTTGTAGTTCATCTTTTTTTTGTATTTTTTGTTTCTAACTGGAGTTTTGATTTACTCTGGGAGTAATGTTATGATTCACCCCTATTCTTTTCTTCCTTTGTCATCATTCCTTACCTTCATTGGCATAACCTGATGATTCTACTTTGATGGAGTGCTCTAGAACATACAATATGTTTGTTGCACACCCTTATCTTTCTTATTTTTGTTTCTCTTTCTTTTCAAACATTCTTTACTTAGTCATGATTGTTCTATAATGTTCCATGACTTTCCATTGTGCAGTATATGGGCCTTGGTACTTTGTCCCTTGTACTTTAGCTTAGTCCTGCTCAATCTCACGTCATTCCTCTTTGCTCCCCTTATTGTACTTCAGTAGACAGACATACACTTGAACCACCTGCTATATGTCCTAGCAGACAGAACCCTTGATTCTGTGTGGCAAGTTCCTTGTCCTTACTGTGAACCCTTGACCCTACATTTTAGTCTTTGAGCCTATGCTCATTCCTACCCAGACCAAGCATGACAATACCAATCAAGATGTATCCCAGTCAGATGAGGCTGCTGAACATGAAGAATCCCTTATTGCTACAAGAGCTTGCATTGAAGTACCAGATTCCAAGGACAGCCTGAGCAAGGAGATGAACATTGGTGAGAATGTTGTGGATGTGGAGGATGACATGGAAGGTGTTGTGAGTGAGGAGAGGAGCAATACAGAAGATGTTGAGGATGGAGATGGACTGGAAGGAGGCCATGGAGAAGAGGGCTACTGAGTTTCATGGTATGATACCATGGTATAATATGTTGGCTATGATTACTAGAGCTTTTTGTTGCAAAATGTGATTGGTCACCTATCAGGCTGTTTTTCCTATGTGGTGTGAGTTTCAATAGTGGCATGGAATATTAGCCCCAGGATGGGATCCTAGCTGTCATAGCTCAAACATATTGATGGAGTGGCTAGAGTAGATAATGCTCTAGTAGTGATCTAGCACTAGGTCATCAAGCATCTCACTGACTGGGTGTTCTGGCACCAAGTCAGGGTCTATTTGACCTGGTGTGATCTAGCCAATCTATTGCTAGGTTCTAGAGCATGCTAGACCACTTACACTTTTTCTGGTGTTGGCTGTGATGTAGAGAATGCCATCAACCTGCTATGAGAGGATGGCAAATGAATCATTGAAGGCAAGCCAAGTTCAAGGATACTCAATTTCTTCTTTTCAAGTGACTTTGACTTGTGCCAGGAGCCAGAGGGGCTCATGGTCAATATGCCCACCTTAAAGCTGCTGCCAGGATAACATAACATTTCATTTGCCTCATCCTTTGCT
Organism: Heimioporus aff. retisporus; assembly: GCA_038094615.1. Taxonomy (NCBI): domain Eukaryota; kingdom Fungi; phylum Basidiomycota; class Agaricomycetes; order Boletales; family Boletaceae; genus Heimioporus; species Heimioporus aff. retisporus. Next base: position 4,207 of record JBBPUI010000990.1, on the reverse strand, counting down.
TTCTCCTTGTCTCTTTTTTTCTATTTCTTGCTGTCAGATTCCTTGTCCTTGATTGATGCTGTAGAAGCAGGCACTAGGTCAGAATTCAGTGGTTCCTGAGTTGAGTCCAGCTCCCAATATGGGCAAGGGAATGAACAAAGTACATGACCCTGATAGTGACAGGGTTCTTCCCACTTCCAAATCCCATAGCATTTGGTGGTGCCATTATTACTGAGGGCAGTGTGGACTTCCAGAAGGTCTCTACAGGCAGGATTGGTTGTGAGAGTAAGCTGGCTGACTCCAATAAGTTAAATCATGTGTGTGTATGGGTGGATTTACTATGGGAGGAGGTGCTAAAGAGATGTTCAACAAGGAAACTCTGCAAAGTAATAAAACACTCATATTTGGTGTGCTCCTTATCTTTCAATCAACTTTCTTGCTCTCCTTTGAATCCTTTCTTTCACAGCAACAAAAAATGATGGGGCTACTGGATTTACTTCCCAAACAATTGGGTGTGATTTATTTGCCAACTTGGATAGTAGATGGAAACAGAGAGATTATATCTCCAATTGAATGGCAGACAATGGAGATGGAAAAACATTCAGGTCAATGTCATGCAGCTCAGCTATTCTACTGTGTTTCCTTGGTGGTTTTTGTGGATGGCAATAACATCTGCCTCCAGTCTTACACTATTTTTTGACATCCATCCTCAGCTAAACCATCAGTTGGTCAAGTGGTTGAGATTCTCAGTAATCACAGCTCACCATACACAGTCTCTTATGTTCTGGTCACTCAGCTTGAATTTCTACCTGCTCTTCACTCTCATCTTTGGATCCCATGTCTCAAAGAAGTGGTTCCTGAGGAAAAAGTTGTGATTACACCAAATGTAAGTTGATTCATGCATTGATCATCCATTCAGTCATTAATAAGATATCCAGGCATTATACTGTGCAATTAATGTTCAGCATGATTGCAAGATGACCCTTTGCAGTGCCTTCTGTGATGTGCATGTATATCAAGAATGCATGATATAAACATGGACAAAGAAAGTAGTTAAGCATACTCCAACTGGCACATATCCCCTCAACACTCATGCACTCCATAATTACTGCTGGATCCTGTCTGCTCTTCCACCTGACCTTCACAGAGAACTCAAGATGCTTCTGATTGCTGAGCATGACACCCTGCAACTGCATGCTGCAACATTGCTATACACTGCAAAAGCAATTGATGGGAAATCTGCTGTAATTAGTTCTGCAATACCAGCCCCCACTTTTGTCAAGGTCTCTGCTGCAGCAAATGGCAGTAAAAAGACCACAAAAGGAAACAACAAGGACAAGATGCCTGAGGTTGTTCTGGACAGCACTACAGCATTGACATTGGCCAGTGCTACACCCACTATTGTGGGGACAAGAAAAGGGACCAGGGGGAATGACATTTAAATTGCCTCTAATCATACCACTGCTGCCACTAATGTTCCTCCAATTCCAGCCTCCCTCATGATATTTGCTCAGTTCAATCTGGCCTTTTCAACACATCCAGCTCCAAGTCCATTGCACTACCATACTTATGGTGCTCTACCTTTGCTTCCTGTCACTTCCACCATTTTACCTCCTGGTTTTGTCTCTCATCCAATTCCTCCACATTCATTCATACCAGGGTACTATTACATGTCCATGTCTTTACCACCACATTCTATTCATGCAAGCTATTACTTGGCTGGATCCTCTGACTTCTGCCAACCCATCTATCCACCAAATCCTGGTGGTCCAGCTTCTTGGCAATCTGATATATCTCAATACTAGTCATTCTACCAACAGCAACAATGAAACTGGATGCAAGAGTGTGGCAGTACCTATATACTATTTGGTAGACTTGTGGATATGGTTTGTGCTTTGAACTATACTTTCTGTCAATAGACCACAGCTTCTGCTTCAGACAGGTCCCACAACCCACCTCAGCTTCAGCATGTTTGTACATGGCGTTCTCAAGATATTAAGGGCAGTAGGTCACCTACCACCAACATTTAAGGACCTATTTATGTCCTTTGAACAGATTTGACAAGATTATCCCCTTTTCAACATGTTGTCAACATGCTTGGCTTGATTGTGAGATTAAAGGTGGTAAGCTGTCTATCACCAACATTTAAGGACCTATCTATATCTTCCAGTTCATGTTCCACATGTCTTATTGACTTCAAAACAATAATTTGTAGTGGTATTCTCCTCACAGGTTATATAACTATTTTTTTAAATTTCCATTGAGAGATTCCTCAACACATTTTTGGTCATGAGTATAACTGTTTTTTTTATTTCTATTGAGGTTCCTTGATGCATTTTTGGTCATGAGTATAATTTGTCAAACAGACCAAAATGGATGACATTTAATTGTCAAACTTTGTATGTATGTTACAAATAAACCATGTATTCCATCAACCTCATTGTTTTGTTTGCTTCTCAGTTACCTTTCCTTGCCATACTTTTCTATATACTGCAGGGAACAATGGCTAACAGTCTCTTTTCTAGTTTCCAGCTGGAGCTGCAGGCAGTTGGATCTGGTGGCCACAACACCAGCAAAGAAGAGACCACAGCCCAAGAAATCCCAAATGATGAGCCCTCAACAATGAGAGTAGGTGGCAATAATAATTTTGATTATAACAACAATGACAATCCATTTGTAGTGCTGCAAGCAAATCATACTTGGAAATCTGATGACAACAGCCTCTGTGATCCAAACAAGCTCAAGAGGTGCAAAACCTTCACTGAGCAAATGTGTACAAGGCTAGGCCTTCCTTCTGATGCACTTGCTGAATATTCACAAGTTTTGTTATCTTTTTGGCTTCTTGCTTCCAGACTGTATACTAACGGGGTTGAACAGTTGTGTCAAGTTGATATGATGATTGAGCTTCAGGCATCTGTCATGGCACTTAAAGAAGGGAAGGAGAAGGGTGAGGTTCTGGCATACCTCACTTCAGACAACTTTAGAGAGATCATGAAAGAGTGACTTTGCTGTTGCTTGTTATCCCCAAACCTGACTGGCTATGTCATCAGAACGGCTGACAATATCTTGGTAAGTCCTAATGTATATTAAAAACACTCAAATACTGTGTACTAACAAATTTAATTGTAGGGCTACACAATGAATAATCCAGCAATGTTCAAAATACCAAAGAAAGCCATGCAAGACCCTGAGTTGTTCAAGTCTTTTGTTGGAATGATAACCAAGGAAATCTTGATGTTGCACCATTCCAATATTAAGCAAAAAGCAAGTTATTTCATTGCTCATCAGCACTTCACTTGTTAATCACACAGTTGATGTTGTAGCTTACAAATAGCATTAGATCACAGAGCCACCTTTCTGTTCTTGCAAAGTCATTGGTACCAGGCAATCATTTTGAAATCATGACTGGTCATTGGACTCAGTTTGCATTTTTGGCATATATTCCATGATTTACAGTTGAATCACATGCTAATATTCTAAGACCATTCTTCAATGACCATCTTTGAGCATGTGGTCACTGATGGTGTAGCTTGTAACCAGGCCTTACACAATGCAACCAACAGTGCAAACAGAAGCACAGAACAAGGACTGTCCACTAGTGGATCCACCATGAGCAATAAGGTGGATGCCAGTAACAGTAGAGAGAAGACATAGTCCTCAAACAAATTTTGGGAGTTTGTGGATATGCTTCTCAGTCAAGCCTGATCCAACACATCATCAGAAGCAACCACAACCCAGGGCCAGCAAAGAGTTTTAGAAAGGTATGTTCAACTTATTCAATGTGCTGTGATCACACTTGCTCATAGCTTCAATTAATGCAGGCTATTTACACAGTGTATGCAAAGTGACTTGGCACTTTACCCTCCTGGTCCTTCTCAATCCAATGTTGCACCTGTGGAGAAGGTTACTCCTTCATGGCTACATGATATCAATAACAATTTAATCTGCAAGAATCCCTGATGCCCCTCATGTTTGCTGCTACAGTGGCTCAATTAAGTAATGCATGGGTGTGTTATTTTAGTCGCACTGTATCTCTATCACACAATAACATATATGTGACCTTCCAAATGGTGCAAGGGCATGCCCTTGGGTGTAGACTACATACTAGAACTATCGGAAATATTATGTATTGATCATTTGTGTGGCAGTGAGGGGCACACTGTGAAGTGGTGCATGCATTACATATTTGGACAGAGTTGGGCTCTATAAAAGATCACCACTCTGACAT
>JBBPUI010000989.1:0-13143 GCA_038094615.1 Heimioporus aff. retisporus | reverse complement strand
CTCTGCCCACCACACCGTCAGTACGACACATATTTTCCAACGCCTCACCGTATTCGCGGTCAACACCGGTACCTGGACGGCCACGTTCGCTCTCTTTTCCACCATCTTTGTATGTATTCGTTTGTCGGTGGAAGCATCTTTTCCGTGTCCCCTCACCAAAACTCCTGTAGATGCACGCTTTCTCTTATTCGTCAGACATCATTTATGTCATGTGTCTTATTTCGCTCTGTTCAGTCTACTGCAACACGCTTCTCGCCAACTTGAATGCCCGAGAGTATATTCAGAGTCGTGATGATGGGGAATCAACGGGATGTTTTATGATGTCGACTACGCTGAAATCCCGGTATACGAATCCATATTCAAGCCAAATAGGCAATTCCGAGTCATGAATCTCTCACCGGTGAGTACTACGGTGGAAAATAACAGACTCATGACAGAGACCCGTTTTCTTTCTCGGCGTGGTTTGCTCCTTCGTGGCCACTTTCTGTCCAGGTTTACCGGATCATGTGGTGCATTTTAACTCTTGTGATGTTTCTCCGGAGTGATATTTATCTCAGTACTGTTGTAATATAACTTAGAAATGCCGCATGCTAGACGTCCGGAACGCGAACGGGCACCTGCAGGTTGTGCTGTTACTATCAGAAACATAACCACTTATATTTCTGAGGTGGGGTTTATACCTGCAAGGACCTCATCCCACTTTGGGCCCATGAGCAAGTGCTCAGCCGAAGGTATTTTGGAGAAAGTTCAGACGAATTGCACTGACAGTATTATATGCATGTGCCTCGAGGAAGGCACGTAATTTGCGGCAGAAAGGGTACTGGCTCAGCAATCACTAGATATCTTCCCCAGCGATCCCTATGGTAGCTCGTCATCTCTGTCCTACCTCGGCCGAAATGCTACGACGATCGTCGCATTTACAGCACCATCGCCCTTGACAGTCAGCCATCTCCCTAATCGGTGCTCCTGACCTAACCCGGCGACGAGCAGCAACGACTCTATGCCCGTAACCTTGATCACCGTCGACTTTCCGTTGGGAGCATGCGTAGTGCTCCCTGCCCCCGTGGGTGAATGGGGATCAGGCTTGTCCGGCCATGACGTACTGTCCAAGAAACCTTTGGGAGAGGATAGTAGCTGGAGGGAGTTGACGACACCCGGCGCTGGGACAGTTCCGACAAGGGTGAACGACTTGAGTTTCGAGTCGAGTTTCCATATTCGTATGAAACCGTCCCATGAACCTATGCGAATAGATGACCTTTGCAGAAGAGAACATAGGCGCCACCTTACCAGATGCAAACACGTCGGAATATCGCAAACATGCTATCGACGTTATCCAGCGAGGGGTCTTGATAGTACTCTCGGTAGACGATTCGACTTCGCGTAAACCATGACCGAGTGCCTGTGTGAAAACAGGTTTCTTTTTTTGAGTGTTCCAGAGACAGATTGAGCTTTGAGCCGTCGTTAACTGTCTGTTTCCTTGTTGAACTCACGAACATACCCCGTGTCGCCGCCACTAACGAAATTTGTTTCGTCGACCATAGCAACACACTCAATACTCCCCTCGATGAATTTCTTCTGCCCCGTTGTGTCCTTTCCCTTGTTCCCTTTCGCCTCTTCGTCGCTCGCATGACCCTCGAACGCACCACCTTCTAGAAGATCGCGAAGGGCGCTCTTCCCGCCACCGCGAAAAACGAGCTGAGTTTCCTCCGGGATCTTCCAGTAACGTAGCGTTCGATCTCGAGCGCCTGCTGTGAGAGCAGTCTCACTGCGAAGAGCGTCCACTGAAACTATGGAATCTTGATGACCGAAAAGTGTTTCAACGTAACCCATAACGGAGAGATCAAATAATTTGACTGTGCGATCAAAGGATCCAGTATATAGCTGCAATGTACCCTTGCGGAAGGTGAGACTCTGGGGATGTCTGATGTCAGCGGGGATATCGGCGAAAAACAGGGGTTCACGTACGGATATAGTGTCTTTATGACCCCCAAAACCTTTTACCCATTGGTTTTTTGCTGTGTCCCACACGCCGACCTTTTTGTCCTTGCCCGCGCTGGAGAGATATTGGCCGTTGCTACTCACCGCCAACGCCAGCACCTCGTCGGTGTGACCTTCGACATCGGATGGATTGGCCTTTTCCTTTCCTTTCCCTTTGGAATCAGGACGTTGCTTGTAGAATGCTGCTTGTTTTTGACCGGTTCTGAGGTCCCATTTGATTATGGCACCGTCTTTTGAAGCCGTAAAGAGGTACTTTGCGTCCTCGGTCACCACTGCCGACGTCACGGACAGTCGGTGACCACGACAGCGGAGTCGTGAGGCAGGAGCAAAGTCATACTAGACACGCGTAGGCACCCAGAGCGGGATTGCAACATGAATATAACTTACGGCGTCCGCGATGAATAAATGGACTTTTCCGGAATGTTCGAGGACGTCTTGGCGAAGACGTGCCGATATGAGTTCCTTGTCAACCTCTGCAGCGTCAAATTCGCCTTCGGCTGTCGGACGACATGAATGGGGAGGTCCCAAATGGACGTCAGCAGACTCACCGAGGCCCTCCGCCACGCTTTTCAAGTAGATCTTTGCAAGTCTGAGACGCTTTTCCGCGGGTGTTTCGTCAATGTCTTCGTCACCACTGGACTGTGGTTCGTCGTGTGCACGGAGATCGAGGTCGTCGATGTCATCCTGGTCAGTCCTATCCGAGTCTAACTCCTCGTCCTGACGGCGTTTCTTTGGCTTTACGCTGGGCCGTTTTCGCTTTTTCGATGCAAAGAACGTGTCCGGCATGATATCGACCTCCGAGAAAGAAATTCATTTTTATTATTTTATTTTATTTTTTATTTTCTACCCATAAGTACTGGTCACATGACCATTCTCTCCAGAGCGACACCCCATCGATGGCAATTAGGGCCAGATCCGTATTTGTACGCCTCCGACCCGTTCACAAGCCATCTTTCCCATCGTTCTCCACGATGAGCAGGCTCGCCATTGACGACCTCAACCCCGCCATCCGCAACGTCCAGTACGCCGTTCGCGGCGAGCTCGCCATCAAGGCCGAGCAGTACCGCGTCAAGCTGCAGCAGAACCCGCACGTTCATGGCCTCCCTTTCAGCCAGGTCATCTCGTCCAATATCGGGAATCCACAACAGAAGGGCTTGGATCAGCCCCCGCTCACGTTTGTCAGGCAGGTATGTCCGCCCTCAACCTCGTGTTAGCAGTTCGTCGTTTTATGTCGACTCTAGGTCGCTGCCTTGATGGAGTATAGGGACCTCAAGCATCTCGCTCCTGATGTTTTCCCAAAGGATGTCATCGCACGCGCGGACGAGCTGTCGGAAGAAATCGGCTCCATTGGCGCATATTCTCACTCTCAAGGTGTCCCACTCATCCGCAAGCACGTGGCAGAATTCATCCAAGGTAAGCCCCTCCTCACACTTGTTCTTCGAACCCCGTGTCGAACTGACTTGCGTTCGTCTCCAGCTCGCGATGGGCATCCGGCGTATCCTGAACACATCTTTCTTACTGGGGGTGCATCCGCAGGTGTATCCCTCCTCATATCCTTGCTCATTGCAGATCCCGGAAAATCCGGTATCCTCATCCCTATCCCACAATACCCTCTCTACACCGCAACCCTTGCCCAATTTTCCGGTGTGCCCATTCCCTACTACCTGGACGAGACCCAAGAATGGAGCACTTCGGTCAGCGAGATCAGATCGCATCTCGAAAAAACGCGGCAAGAGGGAAAGATCCAACCGAAAGCCCTCGTGATCATCAATCCTGGTAACCCAACCGGCTCTCTGTTAGACAGGAAGACTCAAGACGAGATCGTCGATCTCTGCGACCAATACAACCTCGTTCTCCTTGCCGATGAAGTGTATCAAACGAATCTCCACCGCCGGGAAACACATCCCTTCACCTCCTTCAAAAAGGTCGTCGTCGAGTCTGGCAAGGATGTTCCCCTGATATCCTTCCACTCCATCTCAAAGGGTGTCTTTGGTGAATGCGGAAGACGTGGTGGTTACTTTGAATGCACCAATATAAGCCCCGATGTCCTCGCTATGATATACAAGATGGTCAGCGTCGGCCTATGTCCTCCTCTACAGGGACAAATTTGTGTAGACTGTATGGTCCGCCCCCCCAAAGAGGGGGATGAAAGTTATGCACTTTGGAAAAAAGAAACCGACACGATCCACAAGGTTCTGGCCCAGCGCACTTCCCAAATGGTCGCCGCTCTCAATGCCGTTCCGGGTGTTAGCTGCGTTGACTCGCCTGGAGCCTTGTACTTGTACCCTCGGATCTACCTCTCCGACAAGGCAATTCAGGCTGCGAAAGCAGCAGGGAAAGAACCGGATGCGTTCTATGCCCTTGCCCTGCTCGATGCCACGGGCATTTGTGTCGTTCCTGGGTCTGGCTTTGGACAGAAAGAGGGAGAGTTTCACTACCGGTTGACATGTCTTTGCCCTGGTGTCGAGGAGTATGTGGGCAAGCTTGTCAAGTTCCACCAGGATTTCACGCAGAAATACCCGCATGCTTGATACCTTGTTTCAAGTACTTTCGGTTTTCATGATACATGCACTCCCAGTGGTCAGCTTCACTTGTTGTAATTTATTGTAGATTACTATTGGAACATGTCGGTTCCTCCACCACCACCATCTTCGCTTGCTCATCGTGAGTCTGTCGCCCGCCTTCTGACACCGTTGCGGCGCATTCGTCCCACCGTTGCATACTGCAAACTTGCTGCTCATCGTATACCAACGTTGTGGACGTTGTACCGCGGCCTGCTGAGGTATGCCGAGCGTGAAAACGTATGCGAGACCCTTCCTTTTATTTGTTTCGAGGTGCAAGCTGACAGCTGACGCGGCGCTCAGTTAAAATGGCGGATACGCACACTCTTTGAAGCAAAGAGACATACGATTCAAGCGCACATCGCAAAGACGCAGCTCGAGCGGGCATATCGGGTATATTTCGCAGTCGTACTGTCCACGACACGACTCATCATGGTCTCAAATAGTGGCTCGACATTTTCGTACGTGCAAAACAGGGAGACGCGTATCTCCAGACTGTTCTCGACAGGTATGACCGAATGATCACCAGCAAACGCGAGCGAAGAGAGTTTGGTCGGCTCGTCCGGGAGGCGTTGGTGCGTTCCGGGTTCCATCCATCTCACCATTGTGCAATCACGACCTACGCTACAAACAGGACGAGCAAGCGCGCCTACACAACCGCACCATCTTCAAGGGCTCCTTCATCCGCCCCACATTGTATAACAGGCTTCTTCCGCGGCTGATCCCACAGCCCGTCGCCATTTCGTGCATGATCCACAAACGACGTCTGGGAAGGGAGCGTCGGTACGAACAATCTCAGGAACTGACGGAATGGATCAAGGACCTCGAGATGGAGAGCGCGTTCGAGAACCGACTGCGCCGCACGGGCGAGCGCTTCCAGGCCGTGTTTAGCGATGATCTGGGCGCATGGCGTACGTGTGCCGACCGGCGTAGCCCGTTCGTTGACCTGAGGTGGCACAGTGCAGCCCTTGCGGAACAAGCTACAGATCATACGAGAGGCGGGCGAGAGGGAGTATGCGCGACTGCACTCCAAGTATCCGTCTCGGCTGCTCCTTGGGGGCCTCGAGGCACGGAGACGCAAGATTCGGTACAAGACACGACAGTACGTGCGTGAACGCGAGGGGGAAGTGTTTTCGTCGACGCTCGCGCGCATGCAGCAGGGTCCGCCTGCACATGTGCTCGCCAAAATGACGCCTGAGGAGCGGAGAGCGGATAGGATTGTGAGATGCCCGAGCGAGGCCGGGTATACTGCTGCTGTGAAGGTCAGGATGGGACGGAAATTGAAGGACAGGAAGGCATGGGAGATGGAGGATGGGAGAAAGGAAGACTGGGAGAGGCTGAAAGGGTTGGAAGAGGAGGTGAGGAAAGAGAACATGCGGAGACGATTGCTTGCAGGAGATGTGGACCAATGCTAAGGTGCGTGCCACGCTGCCTGGCACTGTAGTTTACGTCGTGATTCGACTGAACATCTCCTGCTATACGGCTTGTGCACTTGGATACATGAGGCGTTCCCATGACTCTGATCCCGACAGAATTGATCAAACTTGTTAGAGTCGGTAGTGAACTTTCTGACATATCCGAAATTGGAAACCAATATGTGCGACCGATTTTTACGCCGACTCAACCACACGTCATGGCGTCCCTCATTGCCATCCTCGACCTCAAAGGAAAACCGTTGATACAACGCTCATACAAGGACGATGTTTCGCCTTCTTATATCGAACGATTCCTCCCACTCGTCCTGGAGATCGAGGAAGAGGGCCAACAAGTCACGCCTTGTTTCTCAAACCAGGGTATCAACTACATGCACATTCGACATTCCAACTTGTATCGTGAGTCGGCATGTTTTGCATCTAGTCGTGTTTCGCCGACGTTTCGGTTATTCATCGATCCATAATAAAGTCCTTGCACTCTCGAAGAGAAACTCCAATGCAGCCGAAATCATCATATTTTTGCACAGACTGACGCAAGTTCTCGTGGAATACTTCAAAGAGCTCGAAGAAGAATCGATACGGGACAATTTCGTGATCATCTATGAGCTCATGGACGAGATGATGGATTTCGGATACCCACAGACGACGGAGAGCAAGATTCTGCAAGAGTGCGTGCCCATTCCACCACATCCAGGCGTGCCGTTGACGATCGCCGTGCCCCCGGCCGTAGATACATCACGCAAGAGTCGCACAAGCTCGAGATACAGGTTCGACCGCCGATGGCCGTGACGAACGCGGTCTCGTGGAGAACGGAGGGTATCCGGTATCGCAAGAACGAGGTGTTTCTCGATGTCATTGAGAGTGTCAACCTTCTCGTGCGTCCGCAATCTTTGATGCGATACTGCTGTGGCCGCGTTATGCTCATGCCTGAAACGTAGGTGAACTCGAACGGAAATGTCGTTCGGTCTGAAATTCTGGGCGCAGTCAAAATGAAGTGTTATCTGTCAGGCATGCCAGAGCTAAGGCTGGGTCTTAACGATAAGGTCATGTTTGAAAACACGGGTCGCAGTGCGTCTTCCGCACGTCGTTTCTCGGCCACTTTTCATGGATGACATTACAGCATCTCGTGGCAAAGCCATCGAAATGGAAGATGTCAAATTCCACCAGTGTGTTCGTCTCTCGCGCTTCGAGAACGACCGTACCATATCCTTCATACCACCCGACGGAGAGTTTGAGCTCATGTCCTACCGACTTTCCACGCCGGTGAAACCGCTTATATGGGTTGAAGCAACCGTGGAAAGCCACAGGGGGTCAAGGGTGGAGTACATCGTCAAGTGCAAGGCACAGTTCAAGAGACGCAGTACGGCGAACAACGTGGAAGTTTGGGTCCCTGTCCCCGACGACGCGGATACTCCGAAATTTAGGGTGCGTGGTGTTGGCTTGCAGCTGGGACTGTCGTTGACGAGTTCCGACACGCACCAGGCATCGACGGGCAGCGTGCATTATGCTCCAGATAAATCCGCATTCGTGTGGAAGATCAAACAGCTTGGAGGCGGTCGCGAGTACCTAATGAGGGCACACTTTGGTCTTCCTAGCGTCAAGAGTGGTACGTCGTCTCCGCTTATCCGACTCTTGGTCAGCTCACTACTCATCGGCTGTCAGATACTGAACCACAAACACGACCACCACTTACGGTCAAGTTCGAGATCCCATACTTTACAGTGTCTGGCATCCAAGTACGTTACCTGAAGATCGTCGAAAAGAGTGGCTATCAAGCGTTGCCCTGGGTGAGATATATCACGCAGAATGGAGACGATTATAGGTAGGCTTCAAGCAGGAATCTGACACTATGACATACATGTTGATTTACTATTTGCAGCCTCCGAACTGCCCAGGAGAAGGGTAGTGCCCCGATCGTTCAGTCCATGTAGACGTGTGACAGTCACTTGGACCTCTTGTTTCGTATGGACATCATGTTAATACGGAACTACAATGTAAGAGAATAGACTGTAGTATCAGATTTTCGTGCCAACCAGTTACTTTCACCAATTTCGAGCGAGCTTCATTTATCAAGTTACAGCTTGCCGTGTTTTGTACTCCAAATTGGAAGGTGCGCAGATCGGATTTTCTTGTACAACCACCCTACATTGTACGTGTCTTCGACGCATTCGTAGACTAATAAGTTCATGATATATCGTGGTGATTTCAGTCAAGGATTCGGTACGTCAGCCCGCGAACTCTTCTCAAACAGACCGAGCGGCTCGCAGTGCATCGTCCACAACCCTCAAAAGCACCTCCTTGTCCTCCGTCCCAACGCCGATCCTCACCAGACCCTCCTCGACCCCGCACGCCGCCGCCCACTCCAGCTCTGTATGGTGTGCCAATATCGAATACGGACAGGCCAAGGTGAACGTCGTGCCAAACGTCGGCCCCTTGGCGACCTGCAGTGCATCGAAGAACGCCCGGGACGCCTCGAGGGTCGTGAACGTGAGCGAAAGCAGGCCGCCGTACCCGCCAACGAATTCCCCGTCGGGCGACCGCCGACGGCACCTCTCGTAGTTGTCTGGGGTGACGTATTTGGGATAGTGCACCCGCTTGATGATCGGCCCGTCGCGCTCGGACGCGCCGCCGTCGATAGAGTGCTTGTAGAGGAAGTCGCAGACGTGCTCGGCGTTGGCGTTGATGATGCGTATGCGTTCAAAGTAGTCTCGCGAGTTTTGCTCCATCACGATGGCGTCCTGGTCAAAGTAGGTGTCTTCGTACGTTGATTCGAGATGTTTCTTGAGGTAAGCGTGGTGTTTCATGCGTGGATTGATTGTGATGCTGTACGAAAACGGATTGGTGAATAAGGCATAGGAGATTTGGTGAACCAGGACTATTCACCTCCCCCCAAGCGCATTAGCGTACCCAGACATGTACTTGGTCAGACTAGAGATGACGATATCGGCATAAGGCAAGATATCCACGTTGGCGAACGAGCCGATCGTATCATCGACGACAATGATAAAATCATATTTGTCGGCCAAGGCACGCAGTCGAGGCATGTTCGCGGTACGAAGACAAGGGTTAGATGGAGTCTCGGTGTAGAGGACGAGTAAAGGAGGCACGGAGGGATTTTCTGCAACCTTTCTTGCGAGCAGACTTTCCAGGTCATCGATGTCAGAATCACGACCATTACCGTAGAACACGACACCTGGTTCGCTAAGCTCGATAATTTTGAGAGTGGCCTGGAAAGGGAAACTGGATCAAGCATTCGATATGAGCAAGCCTTCAATGACGGTGCGCGTCTATACTTACCCAAATACGACGCTCTTCTCCGCAGGACGTGATCGGAGCAAGAGTTGTTGCGTATTCCATATGGCCGACATTCCGCATGGATAAAGAAAGACGTCATCCCGAGAGATAAGTGTCTGTCCAGCAGTCGTGAATTCATTGCCGGCGAGATAGCCCGCTATCCGCCGACGAAGCACCGCCTTCGCTTCTGCCCCTACTACCAATGGCGCATGTGAGTTGCTCGGTATTCTTGGGGCTGGCCCTGTCGCGGCAGTTTTGGACACAGTCCTCCCGTATGCATTTAAGAAGTCGGAGATATGCTTCCGTGGATAACCGGGAACACCAAGGATGGACAAGCAGTGTTCTGCGAACCGTGACGAAATCCCGAGGCCGCAATCTTGCCAACCGATTCGCCTCCCAAACTGGTAGTTGTCTGCGTGAAAGAAGGCGGCAAACACTTCGGCGTACTGTTGGGACTTCGATTGGGATTCTACGGGGCAACCAGTTATCTCCTCGGGTTCAGGTGCGCCCACAGGACGGATGGGGCAGCAAACGATCCGGATATCGGTCGAGAAGCCACGCTTGTGGGCGATGGCGCGCGTGAACAGCTCTGTATACCCCGCCGTCTGTCGCGTCGGAAACAAAAGACACATCTCTCCCGGCAATCCATATTGCGCTCGACAAATGTCCGACAACTCAAAGGTCTTTCGTCAGAAAAGGCGGCGAGGGCATGGGAGTGCTCATACCTTTTGAATGCTTTTATGGATTTCAAGACGAGGGTATCCCGTCAATAGCGCATCATGGACGGCTGCCTGACCAGCTGAGTACCCGGCATTGTCGGACCACGTCGGCAGCGAGGATGTGATGGCATGGAGGACGGACGGGACAGGCAACCCGAGCGAGTCACAGCCAATTGGGACGGTGAGGGCGGTCATTTTCAAGTAGGAAAGACGGTGTTGAGGAACGGGGCTTTATCTACCCCAACTTCATGGCGGTGGGGGTACTAGACCGGCTCTGCCCCATGCCCAGATGCCGCACTTGATCGCCGCTATCTGGGATGCGAACAATATCTGCATCGTGGCCGCCCTACGTCCAAAGTGCACGCCCGAAGAGTGGCAGAACTTCCTGCGCCCTTTCATCAACGCGTTGAAAATGGCCTAGGATGCTCTGCCACGAGTACGGCATGAGAAGATTGGCCCATAGTATTGCACAAATCCTGCTAATTCAAAAGCTCCTCGCCGTCCGATGTGACCGTCGCTCCGAGCAACTGTCTGCTAGAGTCGTACCAAATCCAATAAAGATGTGGCGTGCATATCCTCTATGGGCCCGCTGATGGAAGACGTTTTCACCCTCATTATCATGTTCAATGTGCTCTCTGAGGAGTTTCCTACTGACCATATCGCTGACAGCATCTCTACTAGTGATCCTTACAAGTCCCTCCCCACTTGCGCCAGGCTAGACACTGAACAGCAACTCATCGACATCTTCAAGCTATCCTCTGCTCCCACTGCCCTTGTCTCAATTCAGAAGGCCAGCCACAATCACCGTGGGCGGACAACCGCACCAACAGTTGTGAAAGCGGTTCTGATAAGACCAACGCAGACAAGCCTGCCGCCGAGCGTACTAAGGATAATAACTTGAAGGATAAAGACAGCAAGGGGGACAACCCTCAACCTACTCGTACGCCCAAGGTAGCGTCTACTGCCCCCGGCACTGTCCGCTTTGCCAACGATAGCAAAACATACTTCACCGGTCCGGATACTCTTCGGGCCTACCTCGTCGAGTCGAGGGGGACACTCCTACTACTCCCTCCGTACAGCCAGCCTCTACGACTCAGGAGTTTGCCGGCTTAGCGTCCGACCCCCTCCCCTCCGCCTTTATCAAGCAGCTCCCTGAACACGTAGACGTGTGACAGTCACTTGGACCTCTTGTTTCGTATGGACATCATGTTAACACGGAGCTACAATGCAGGAGGATTATCAGATCTTCGTGCCAGCTTCGACCGATTTCGAGCGGGTTCTGTTTGTCGAGTCACAGCTTGCCGCGTTTTGTACTCCAAATTGGAAGGTGCGCAGATCGGACGTTCTCGCATGACCACCCTACAATGTACGTGTCTTCATCGCATCTATAAACCAATACGTAAGTTCGTAATATATCGCAGCGATTTCAGCCAAGGATTCGGTACGTCAACCCGTGGACCCTTCTCAAGCAGACCGAACGGCTCGCAGTGCATCGTCCATGGCCCTCAAAAGCGCCTCCTTGTCCTCCGTCCCAACACTGATCCTCACCAGACCCTCCTCGACCCCGTACTCCGCCGCCCACTCCAGCTCCGCATGGTGCGTCAATATCGAATACGGACAGGCCAAGGTGAACGTCGTGCCAAACGTCGGCCCCTTGGCGACCTGCAGCGCATCGAAGAACGCCCGGGACGCCTCGAGGGTCGTAAACGCGAGCGTGAGCAGGCCGCCGTACCCACCGACGAGTTCCCCGTCGGGCGACCGCCGGCGACACGTCTCGTAATTGTCCGGGGTGATGAATTTGGGATAGTGCACCCGCTTGATGATCGCCCCATCGCGCTCGGACGCGCCGCCGTCGATAGAGTGCTTGTAGAGGAAGTCCCCGACGTGCTCGGCGTTGACGTTGATGATGCGCATCCGTTCAAAGTAGTCCCGCGAGTTTTGCTCCATCACGATGGCGTCCTGGTCAAAGTAGGTGTCTTCGTACGTTGATTCGAGATGCTTCCTGAGGTGAGCGTGGTGTTTCATGCGCGGATTGATCGTGATGCTGTAGGAGTAATGGGGCGGCGAGTAAGACACAGGGAGACTTGGTTAGCCGGGACCACTTACCTCCCCCCAAGCACGTTACCGTACCCAGACATGTACTTGGACAGGCTAGAAACGACGATATCGGCATAAGGCAAGATATCCACGTTGGCGAACGAGCCGATGGTATCGTCGACGACAATGATAAAGTCGTATTTGTCGGCCAAGGCACGCAGTCGCGGCATGTTCGCGGTACGAAGACAAGGGTTGGACGGAATCTCGGTGTAGAGCGCGAGTAAAGGAGGCACGGAAGGATTTTCCGCGACCTTTCTCGCGAGCAGGTTTTCCAGATCATCGATGTCAGAATCACGACCGTGACCGTAGAATATGGCACCTGGTCCGCTAAGCTCGATAATTTTGAGAGTGACTTGGAAAGGGAAACTGGATCAAGCAGTCGAGTTGAGCAAGCTTGGATGGCGTGCATCTGTACTTACCCAAATACGACGCTCTTCTCCACGGGACGTGATCCGAGCAAGAGCTGTTGCGTATTCCATATGGCCGACATTCCGCATGGATAAAGAAAGACGTCATCTTGAGAAACGAATGCCTGTCCAGCAGTAATGAATTCATTGCCGGCGAGATAGCCCGCTATCCGCCGACGAAGCACCGCCTTTGCTTCTGCCCCCACCATCAATGGTATCCGTGAGTTGCTCGGTATTCTTGGGACCAGCCCTGTCGCTGCAGTTTCGGATACAATCCTCCCGCATGCATTGAAAAAGTCGGAGATATGCTTCCGTGGATAGTTGGGAACACCGAGGATGGACAAGCAGTGTTCTGCGAATCGTGACGAAATCCCGAGGCCGCAACCTTGCCAGCTGATTCGCATCGCGAACGGGTAGTTGACTGCGTGAAAGAAGACGACAAACACTTCGGCGTATCGTTGGGATTCCACGGGGCGACCAGTCGCCTCCTCGGAATCAGGTGCGTCCACAGGACGGATGGGGCAGCGAACGATCCGGACGTCGGGCGGCAAGCCACGCTTGTGGGCAATGGTGCGCGTGAACAGCTCCGTATACTCTGCCGTCTGTCGCGTTGGAAACAAAAGACACATCTCTC
>JBBPUI010000988.1:0-13150 GCA_038094615.1 Heimioporus aff. retisporus | reverse complement strand
TCGGCACCCCAAGCCCGCCTGCTTCTGCTTCGGGTGCTCCCCCTTCCCCTTCACCGCCCCAGCTGCAGCCCACCGTCCCAAACTCGACCTGGTCCCCAGAACCGCTCCATGCCCAGCCCCACTACCCATCCGCCCAACATCAGCCGTCGTATCCATTTTCGGAACCCAGCCTCGCCATCCCCGAACCCACGCTTGCCGCTACTGCCCAGCCGTCCCCCACGACTGCCTTTATCTCCTACTCTCCCACGCAGTTCTCGCGTCCTTCTCAGGACTCTACCGCCGACATCGCCTACCCGTCCTCTTATCCTCATAACCAGCCTGCCCCCCTCTCTCCCTCACTAACACCGCGCTTCTCCCGTGACCTTGCACCCATCGCCATCTCTCGTGTGTCCTCCAAAGACGCCGGTCTCAACTCCCTCGAGCCCTCCGCACACCCGTCCCCATCGTCCACCAGTTCCCATCATAGCAGCCTCGATCACATTTCCGTTCGTCGTCCTGCCCTTCATTCCCGATCGTGCCGGCTAACATCACATCAGCCCCTCACGGTCACTGCCCCGTACGACTATACGGAGGGCTATCACTTCCTTATGAAACATCTCCCCACCCGGTGCGTACGCTATTTGCGCTCGCCTATGACACATGCATGGCCTATTCAGGTCCATTCCTGATGGTGTTGGATAACGCCCTTCTTCGTGGCGACAGATTTGAAAAGAATGACATTTTGCGCATCGTCCGAGCACTTGCCATTTTTCGCCCGTCGCTGATCGCGCTGCAAATGCCCATGACAGACGAAGATGAAGTGTTTGTCGAACGTTGTTTTCAGAGGTCCATGATCGTACGTTTTCGTGTCGTGTCGTCGCGTCGCCCTCCATCTCACTCCGAGCAGGAACTCGAAAAGCTGATTTCGTATAGCGGCACGCCGACCGTCGTCTGGCGACGCACGGGCGAAATCTGTCTCGTCGCGCCCGAGTTTTGCATGCTGACCGAATGGCCGATGGAAGAGCTCGTCGGAAAGCGCAAGTACGTGTACGAGGTAACGTCCCCCTCTGCTTCTTTCCCTTGCGTTTGTTCACGATAGCTTCTCCGGACAGTTGTTCGAAAACCAATCGGTGGTCGAGTACTGGGAGAACTTTGCGTCGCACGCGTTCGAGAACACGACCAAGGCAGTGTACTCGCACTGCGTGCTGCTCAAGCCGTCCGGGTCGCCGCTCCCCGCCACGTTTTGTTTTTCGATCAAGCGCGACATTTTCGATCTGCCGAGCATTGTTATCGGTACGCGGTCTCTCTCTCTGTGTTTGCGTGTGTATTGACGCCGTGTCAATTAGGGCAATGGCTACCGCTGCTATGACACGTTTGCATCGCCGCGCTCGTCATTATTTATCCATGTCAATGTCACTTCCATTCTCTGTTTCTTTTCTTGTTTTACATTGGGGATCTCCGCACGTGTGGATTTCTATTTATGCTCATGCTTGATCTTTTTCTTCTTGTGCGTTTAATCTTGCTCATGCTTTCCATTGTCACGTCTCCACGTGGCATCCGACTCACGTTTTAGACTATGCGGGAGATCCGTTTGACACGGACACACGCGTGGGGGATGGCCAGAAGAGAAGCAATGTGGGCGTGGGGGAGGGGAGGGGATGTATATGTAATGCCAAGCATAGACCAAGAAGTGAGAAAGAGAGAAAAAATAACATGTCATGTTCATGTCATATCTAATCGACGTTACATATCCACGAAAAAAAAACAGACAAACAAGACTAAGAAAAAAGGGTCCCAAATGGCCGTTCAAACCGAGTCCTGAACGGTCGCGTACTCGCTTTCGACGCCCGGCTCCATAAGCGCGGCGTGCCCGAGGATCAAGCACGCCGACGCGCCGACGATCCAGAAGATGGTCAAAAAGGGCGAGGCGAAGTAGAGTACGGGGATGCCGACGACGAAGAGGGTGGTGTAGAGCGATTTTTGGGTGATCACGAGGGAGCCGATCTGCACAGGTTCGCTGCCTGTGGATGGGTGTGTGAGTGTGTGAGGGAGGGATGTGGGGAGTAGGGGGAAATGGGAGGGACGTACCAAATTTGTTGATGGCGGCAAAGCCACCGATGAGGAATACGAGGGAGAGGAGGAGGTAGGGGCTGCTGATACTAGAAGTGGGAGAGGGGCGTGAGCGGCAGGAAGAGGAGGGAGACGAAAGGGAGACGAGGGAGGGAGGGAGGGGAAAGGGAACGTACATGGCATACACGGCGAGCATGAGCACGACGAGGGTGTAGTTGCCCGAAAAGTAGCGGGTGTTGTAGGTGATGCGCTGAGCGAATGGGGAGTCAGTACGCGGCGGACATTCCGAGGAGGGGGGGAAGGGGAGAGACGTACGGAGACGGCATGGGTGGTGTCTGCCGGGCGGGAGAGACGGTGGACGTCAAAGAACTCGGTGGGTGGTCGGAGGGCGCTAAGTCGGGTGTCCTGTTCGAAGAAAAAAAGAAAAGAAAGAGGTGAGTGGGCTGGGCGTCCGAGACGAACGCTGCTGCGCACCCGGATATGTTTGATCGTCTCTGTCGCGCGCATGAGGGCCTCCATGGTGGTTGTGCGAGGAGGAAGAAAAGACAAGAGAAGGGGAAGAAAAAAAAAGGGCGGGTTGAGATGGACGTCGGGAAGCGGGGCGTGTTTAATGAAAAGGCTCGACTGCTGCGCCCCCAGTCACGAACGCCACGCAAGCACACAAGTCCGCAGATGCACAGCACAGCTTGGACAAACTTAGCAGTGGGTCATTTCTCGATTTGCTCTCTCGTATCAAACGGTTCCTTGACATATGTTGTGGACGACTCTACGTATTCTCTTTTCATGCGCAGACACCCACAGGACTCGACTGGACCGAGAGACAGAGCGAACCGAGTTACGGTACGATCTGCATCGGATAACCGTTGGGTAACCGGTATATATCTAAAATTCGAACGCACACGCGCGTGGGGACGGTTCCGATGCTGTCGTCCCAGAATATCTTCCGCAGGGCACGCTCGTTCGTTACACACATTCAGGTATGGTCTGAATCGGGCCTGTCGACCCGCTTTTTTTGTTTTGTTTTCTTCTTGCGCATCGACCCGAGGAACGGGCGGAACCGAGTTACTGTCGGAACGACCCTCACTGGGCCCAGGCCCAGGCGCGTTCCTTCGGTTTACAGTATTTCACTTGCCCTGGCAGATTAGAGGCGTAGATCCCTGTGTACCTGTTCCAGATCCCCCTGCTCGCACCGGTGGCTGCGGCTGTCGTCAACGATCGACATCGCGTGCGCCCGCTTGTTTTGTCGTTCGTCCGTCATTTCCTCGTCCGGCCCCCAACCACGACGTCAAGGCACCCGTGAGTTCGACGCCCATCGGTCCGACCGACGATGCGCTCTCCGAAACTTTAAACGAGCCACGTTCGTCCGCTGGGGAAGCGAGCGTGCGTCGTGTCATCCTTCTGGTCGGATGTGACGGTCCTCGAGTCAATGTATGTAACCGATCGGAAGTTTAGGGACAAAGGAGCGAGTTACCAACATCCTCGTGGTTCCTTGATAGGATCTCACCTGGCACACCAAGAAAGCAGAGACGATTTTCATCAGTATCGTATTTAAGCGACTCGCATTCACTATCCTATCCTTTCTTCTAACTTCCAAACCGCCACCTCATCCGCAGGAGAACCATGCATCTCGCGCTTCGAATCGAAGAAATCCTTCTCAAGATCTTTCGTTACTGTGATCCTGCCACTTTCAGCAGATATCTTGGTGGCAGGCGTGGCGCAGATCTAGCTGCTCTCGCTAGAACATGCCGCGCATTCAGGGATCCTGCGCTCGATGTCTTGTGGTCGGTCCTGACAAACCTCACCCCTTTGATCCGATGTCTTCCAGAAGTATCTCGAGAGGTAATGTCATTCTTACTCTCTCCACAATTTCAGTTGGTATGAACCTCTTTGTTTGCTTGCCGTCACCCATTAGGACTCTGAGTCAGGCTACGGGTTCACCAGGCCACTCGAACCAGCCGAATTGGATATCCTCCGAGGTTACGCCCGTCGCATCTGGTCCCTCAATACTTTCAATTTTGGTCTCGATTGGGGGTCGATTGGTGCATGCGTGGACATCCCTCCCACTGAGCCACTCTTCCCAAATCTTCGATCTATTGACCGTTGTTTTTTCTCCCAGGAAGCCGCTCCTTGGCTAAGTCTTCCCTTCCCATCCCTGCGCATCCTCCATATCTACCAGTCCAGCCCAGGGGATCATTGCACGTTCCAAGCTCTCTTCGAGTCGTTTGCCAAATCCTCGCCCCATGTGGAGCGGGTTTCCATCAAGGAATTCAAGCCTGATTTTGCCATCAGTAAACAAGTCTCCAACCAGATCCGCTGCTGGTCAAATCTCAAGGTGCTGAATTGCTGCTCAGTCGCCTTGGACATCGATGCGTTGCGGCACTTGTCCTCCATGCCCAAGTTGCGCGACCTTGGCATTCGGCCGGACTCTGCAGCACGTCCAGACCCAGCCACAGTGATTCACCTTCCAAGTTTGGATAGCTTCAGGTTCCTCTCGGCTCACCTTGCCCCGATGTCAAGAATCCTTTCCTGCTTGCGATTGCCCCTCCTCACCATGTTCAATGCCCGGTTTTCGTTCACCCCTTCCAGGCGGGAGTGGTCCGCTTTTCTGAAGAGCGTCGAGAGGTGCGGCATGGGCCACAAGATGCAGGACTGGGAATTAACGCAAATGTTGCCTTACAAATGGGAGGGCGACTCCGACATCGACGATTCAGACGTGCACCCGGAGCACCGCGTGCTCGGCCTGCACGACCTCTATCCTTTCATGGCGTTCACCGATCTCCGTCGACTGCAGCTCAACCTTCGGTGGGCGATAGGACTGACGGACCACGACCTCTTAGTTCTGGGCCAGGCGTGGCCCAAGCTCGGCGACCTCGACATCAACCCGGGGTGGGGCTGGAGGTACCACGGGGTCACGCCTCACGGGCTCGCGGCGTTCGTACGGCGGTTCCCGTCCGTCGAGCTGCTGGGCGTCGCGATCGACACCCGTGGGTTCACCGCGTTGCCTGCCAGCCTGGCGCAGTGGTCGTCGTCGTCGTTGCCGTCCTCTGAGTCGCCACACACTGCGGCATGTCGCATCGACCTCCTCGACTCGAGAATCGAGGACCCGTCCGTCCCAGCGATGGCGGCGCTCTTCGCCGCCCTCGGTTCTCATCGCGACATTCGCCTAGCGGCGTGGGACGATTACCGTCGGCAGGCGGGCCTGGAACTAGAGGTGTACTCTGAACGTTGGACGCGGGTGCGTGTGCGGGCGAAGGAGGCCATCGAGGCGCGGCGTTTGGAATGCGGAGTCGTACGATACAACGAACCCCGTCGAAAACTGGAGTGATGTGGATTTTGAGTTCAAACGTGTTCATCCATGGTGACATACGTATTACTTTTCGGCGCGTTCTGGCTGTGGATGCGGTCGTCTATGGTGTAGGGAGGCATTGAGTCATCACGAGAGTGAAATCAGTCTCATCAAGACCTCAGTTTACAGATGTTTTCTCTCTCTTTCTTTTTTTTTTCTTTTCGGGCGGCACGACCCACAAATGCACAGCACAAGGCGCGAGGGCCGGGTCCACCAAAGAGGCGCTTGATCAGGTACAGTTTAGTACCTCACGCATGGAAAGAAACACGTACGCCAACGACTCAGGAGGAAATTCACTCCATGAAGAGCGTGCGATACCAAGGTTTAAGGTGAGTACTGTGGGGTGGCAGCATAGCCACTCCTCACGAAACCATAGCTATATGGTTTTTACGAGATTCGAACCCGCGACTCTGACACCATGGAGAGAGGTGGCGCATCCGCCAACTATGTAAGCTGGCACCAGTCCCCTATATTTATGTCTTCTCGTTGCCCTATCTTCGCCATCTCGATCTTCTTGCCAAGTGCTGTCGAATTATAAATGACTGCGGTATTGCATTCCCGGCGAATGCGTCATCCGCTGCAGGTGCAAGAAATCCTCTCGAACATCTTTGTCTATCAAGCCAGGGGTAGAGATCTAGCCGACCTCGCTAGGACATGCCGCGCATTTAAGGAGCCTGCGCTGAACGTCCTTTGGTCAGATTTGGAGGACTTGTCCCCTATTTCACGCTGTCTTCCAGAGGTGTCCGTTAAGCTTGACGAGGTAGGTAAGCAAGATGATTCGGAATGTCCTTGTGTCCTTACTCCCACCCAGGACTCTCCACCGTTGTATGGATTTAGCAGGTTACTCCAACCGGCTGAACTCGATACTCTCAAATCTTACACACGTCGAATCCGCCAAATACAGAATTTTCATGGCGGGATTGACTGGGAATCTGTCGGGAGTTGCATCGACATCCCTTCCATCACCTCACTCTTTCCGTGTCTCCAAACCGTGCATTGCAAAATTTCCCAGCCTCAAGCTTACCCTTTGCTGAGTCTACCTCTCCCGTCGTTGAAATCACTCATCATCCGACCACCAGACGAGCCGGGAGAGAGGGAGAACATTCGTACATGTCGGGATCTTCTCCAGTCATTTACCACAGCGTCCCCCAACGTCACGGTGCTTTCCTTCGAGGAATTTCTCCCCAATTCTGTGATTCCAAAAATTATTATTGATAATATCTCCTCCTGGCCAGGTCTCAATACCGTGTCGTGTTCTGGACTCGAGTTGTCCGTCGATGTTTTTGCACATTTGTCCGGCTTGCCAGAGTTGGGCACGCTTACAATCACGGGAGACAACCATTTTCCTAATCAACACATCACACGCCCGCCGTTTAACTACTCGAACTTGGTAACCTTGAAATTGAGCGCTCCAGACTCTTACTCGGTTTCGAAGATACTGTCCTACACTCAACTACCTGCTCTTGTAACATTCTCTGCCGAGGTCGAGTCCCGTCCTACGAAGGAGGACCTCAATGTCCTATCGGCTAGCATTAAAGGCTGTAGAGGTGGCGCCACAATCAATGAATTTTGGTTCCAGCAGGACTTCAGATGGAAGTCGAAGCCCGACCAAGCTGAACTCCTTGACTTGGGAGGCCTGCAGCCCCTCATGGCATTTACCAACCTCTCTGTCCTAGTGCTCGATCTGGGATGGGAGGTGCGCCTGAAAGATGGTGACCTTATAATATTGGCACAGGCATGGCCCAATCTCCAGAGGCTTGACATAAACGAGAGGTGGGGTTGGAACAGAAGGGATGTGCAGGGCGGGATCACGCCCCACGGGCTTTTGCGCCTTCTACAGACATCCCCGTCGCTCTCTTCGTTTTCCCTTGCCATCGACACACGTGATTTTACCACACCGTTAGCGATCCCATCCACTTTGCGCCTCGAGGCGGTGCCACATCGCTATCAGATCAACGTGCTTGACTCTGTCATCGAGGAAGAGAATATTCCGGCCATGGCAGCGTTCTTTGCTGCAATCGTACCTCACTTTGACTTTGACTTTGCTGCTTGGGATGTTCCATTTTACCTGTGGCGCTGGTCGAGGCACAGGGAGTACAGCGAACGTTGGCGTCGCGTGTATGCGCAGGCCAACGAGGCCCTCAAGGCGCAGTGCCTGAAGCTCGTCGAGCAAGAAATCCTTTTTCGTCCCGGCGCACATAGCTGATCTCTGAGCCGCCATCACCCCCTTTCGATCATCTCGCCCATTCGGGAGCAGACTGATGCTCAAGACGGCAAAGGTTAGTTACGTACATTCATATGTTATTATTTAAGTAGGGAAAAATTGAATGCAACGTTCATTGATGGTAATGGGGACTGGGACTCGCATCGATCGTTGGCAAGGATGCAGTACATCACCATCGTGGTTCATAGTACTTGATTTTGCGTTGGGACTTGTTCGGAGCAAGCCCGGAATTTTGGGCTCAAGTCTGGGAAGGGAGACGTTGCAAGTTAGGATGCCAGTCGTGGATTGACAGTGGGCCACGGAAGAAGCCATGCCATGGAGGAGGGGTAGACTGACGACTGATATCAAAAGCTGCCTCGAGTTGGATTGATTTCCTCTACCTACTGCTTGCGACAGTCTTAGAGGGCATCCTTTGGTGGTTGAACGTATATTTGGCGCATGGACAGGAAGGACAACGCTCATCGGAATGATCTGCTACTCAGCGATGACTTCTGGAAGCACTTGAGGAAATTCCCGTCCGTTCATATCTCGTTTGACAATTCATCGCAGAATGATCTAACATCAGGCAACTCCCATTCCTCGTACGAGATTTTTTTTTCTATGGGGTACTGAGGATGCGTATTTTCAAGAGCAGCGTCTCAGCTCATGTTTCTCGCTTTCAATGTAGCGGGTGTAAATTAAACGTCTGTATCAATGTACACACAAAAGCAGCTGCCTCTGTTATAAAAGTAGTGGGCTGTGGGGTTATATGGCCATGTTAAGAATCACGTAATGGCTTGCCAAATCTGTCATTACAGGCAACCGTCTTCATGGACGTCCATAGACCACGGTACGCACGTTACTCGATAACACTGTAGTGGTTCCCGCTCTTTTGCAGCACCCCGGGAAAATGCAACACCCACTACTAGAAGTACAAGAAATTCTCTTAGTGGATGTTTTCTCACTGTCCTTGTGAGTCTGGGCGAAAGCATTGTCCCAATAAGTTGTTTGGCACTGTTTGAATTATAAATGACTTCAGCGTCGCACGACCAGCAAATGCATCGCCTGCTACAGGTGCAAGAAATTCTCTCGAATATCTTTGTCTATCAAACCAGGGGTGGAGATCTAGCCGCTCTCGCTAGGACGTGTCGCGCGTTCAAGAAGCCCGCACTGAGTGTACTTTGGTCCGACTTAAAGGATCTGTCTCCTGTTTCACGCTGTCTTCCAGAAGCATCCATTGAGCTTAACCGGGTAAGTAAGAGGAAGATTCTGAACATCCTGTGTTTCCTTACTCTTACTCAGGGTCCTACACCATTATATGGGTTCAGCAGGTTACTCAAACCGGCTGAACTCGATATTCTCAAATCTTACACCCATCGAATCCAGCAAATACAGGATTTCCATCGCGGGCTTGACTGGGAATCGGTCGGGAGTTACATTGACATCCCTTCCACTACCTCACTCTTTCTGTTTCTCCAAAGCATACGTTGCAAATTTTCCCAGCAAGTGTACTCTTTGCTGAGTTTACCTCTCCCGTCGTTGAAATGCCTCACCATCCAACCACCAGAAAAAGAGAGGGAGAACATTCGTACATGCCGGGATCTTCTCGGATCGTTTACCCACTCATCCCCCAACCTCACGGTGCTTATCTTCGAGGATTTTCCCCCCGATTCTGTGATTCCAAGGATCATTATTGATAATATCTCCTCCTGGCCAAGCCTTGATACGGTGTTGTGTTCTGGACTCAAGTTATCCATCGATGTTCTTACATGTTTGTCTGGCTTGCCAGAGTTGGCCATGCTTGCAATCATGGGAGACAACTATTTTCCCAATCAGTACACCACATGCCCACTGTTTAACTACTCGAACTTAGTAACCTTGAAGTTGACCGCTCCAGACTCGCCCTTGGTTTCGAAACTACTGTCCTACACTCAACTACCTGCTCTCGTAACATTCTCTGCCAATGTCTGGTCCTGCCCTACGAAGGAGGACCTCAATGATCTGTCAGCTAGCATTGAGGGTTGTGGAGGTGGCCACACAATCAACACATTCTTGTTCCAGCATCACTTGAGACATGACTTGCAGTCCCGTCAAGTCGAATTCCTTGACCTGGAGGATCTGCGGCCCTTCATGGCGTTTACCAGCCTCTCTGTCATAGAGCTCGATCTGGGATGGGAGGTGCACCTGAAAGACGTTGACCTTGCAGCATTGGGACAGGCATGGCCCAACCTCAAGAAGCTTGTCATAAACGAACAGTGGGGTTGGAATAGAGGGCGAGACCGGCACGGTATCACGCCTCGCGGACTTTCGTGCCTTTTGCAGACATCCCCGTCACTCTCTTCGTTTTCCCTCGCCATCGATACACGCAATTGTACCAAACTGCTGCCGATACCATTCTTGTCGTCCCTCAAGGCATTGCCAGCTCGATATCGAATCAACGTGCTCGACTCGATCATCAAGGAAGAGTCCATTCCGGCCATGGCGGCGTTCCTTGCTGCAGTCGTACCTCACTTTGACTTTGATTTTACTGCTTGGGAATATTCGTATTACCTGAGCGAATCGGCACAGAAGAGATATGGCGAACGCTGGCAGCGGGTGTATGCACAGGCTAACGAGGCCATCAAGACCCGGTTCCTGAAGCTCGTCGAACAGGACATCCTCTTCCCATCTCGACGCTTGTAGTCCGATCTCTGGGTTGCCATACCCAGTGTGTGTAGTCCTTTTGATCACCCTGCTTGTTCAGGGGCAGGCTGATGCTTGAGACAGCGAAGGTTAGATACTACGTACATTCGTAGGTCACTGTTTAGGGACGTTGAATGCGATGTTCATTGATAGGAACAGGGCAAGTGTCGACACGATGGGCTGGTGTGCATTGATTGTCGACATGGGTGCAGTTCATCTCATCACAATCCACAGACTTGGCTCTCCAGGCAATACTGGATAAATTAATATATTGGTAGATGTGTGGACTCGTGTTCTGTGTATATCCTCTTTTCATGCGCAGACACCTCGCCAAGGACTCTACTGGACTGGGAAACAGAACGAACCAAGTTACGATACGATCGCATCAGGTTAACCAGGATCTAAACAGTAGTTTGATTGGCACATGAGGAACGGTCCTGATGCGCTGTTGTCGTCCGAGACTATCTTCCACAGGTCCCGCGGGTCATGCCTCGTTCATGGCACATTCAGGTGTTGGTCTGGATCGGGCCAGTCGTCCCGCATATTTTTATTTTATTTTACTTTTCTCGCGTATCGACCCGAAAAACAGACCGAATCGAGTTGTTGTTGGGACAACCAGGCCTCTGGCCCAGGTGCTTCCCTTTGGCTTATGGTATCTCGCTTGGCTTGGCGGGTCAGACTCTGTAGCACGCAACCAATCGGATATTTAAGGATTGCAAGGGAGTTATCTGCCAATAGACATGCCGTGGTTCCTTGATAGGATCTTGCCGGTTGCTGCAGGTGGCGTACCAACCAGGTAGATATGACTTTCATGGTATCGTACTTAAGCAACTTGAATTCATAGTCATGTCCTTTCTCCTAACCCCTAAATCGCAACCTCACATCTGCAGAACCATGCATCACGCGCTTCAAATTGAAGAAATTCTTCTCGTTATCTTCAATTACTGTGACCCTGTTCTGATTCGTGGGTTAGGCAGAATCTATAGTGCAAATCTAGCTGCTCTCGCTAGAACATGCCGCACGTTCAAGGACCCTGCGCTCGATGTCCTGTGGTCGGACCTAAGATACCTCATCCCTTTCAATGGTCCGATGTCTTCCAGAAATATCTCTAAAGGTAATATCATTCTTACTCTCTCCACAATTTCGGTTGGTAGTGAACCTCTTTGTTTGCTTGCTATCCTAGAGAGAGTCAGGCTATGGATTCAGCAGGCCACTCAAACCAGCCGAATTGGATATCCTTCGAGGTTACGCCTGTCGCATCCGGTCCCTCAGCAATTTCAATCATGGTCTTGACTGGGAGTTGATTGATGCATGCGTGAACATCCTTCCCACTGAACCACTCTTCCCAAATCTTCGATCCATTTACCGTTGTTTTTTCTACCAGGAAGCCACTCCTTGGCTGAGTCTTCCTTTCCCATCCCTGCGCTTCATCGATATCTACCCATTCAGCCCAGAAGATTATCATACATTCCAAATTCTCTTTGAATCATTTGCCAAATCCTCACCCAATATGGAGTGGGTTTACATTGATGTATTCAAGCCTGATTTTGCCGTCAGTAAACAAGTCTCCGACCAGATCCACTGCTGGCCAAACCTTCAGATGCTGGATTGCCAATCGGTCGCCTTGGACATGGATGCGCTGCAACATTTATCCACTGTTACGCTTGGTCCGGGTAGGAACGAGCGTAGGCTCAAAGAACTAGAACGTAGGGTCAAGGGTTCGAGGTAACAACAGAGTACTTGCCCTGCGGGGTCAAGGGTTCTTCCTGCTAGGATGTATAGCAGGTGGTTCGAATGTAAGTCCGCCTACCAAGGAGGTAGCAGCGAGTTACGATGAGAGGAGCGAAGGGGAACAAGGTAGAATTGAGCAGAACTAAGCTAAGGTACAAGGGACGAAGTACTTAGGCTTATATACTGCGCGATGGAAGGTCATAGAAGGTTATGGAACAACTATGACTAAGCGAAGAATGTTCGAAAGAAAAGGAGAAGTAAAGATAACAAGATAAGGGTGTGCGACGAACACGTGGTATGTTCTAGAGCACTCTATCGAAGTGAAGACATCGGGTAAGGCCGATGATAGTAAGCAGCAATGAGTAAAGAGAAAAGAATAGGGGCGAATCGTAACATTACCCCCGGAGTACATTCGAAATCGCGATGAGAAATAAAAAGGTAAAAGAGGCAAACTAAAGGTCCATGCAACGATCACCGCCTGGAGAACCTGTCATGTTGGCGATAGCGGAAGCGTCGTAATCAGGGTACCCCCATTCTTCATCGACGTCGAGGGATCCGTCGGCAGGCATACCGGAGAGTCGACGAAGTTCAGCGTTGGAACGAGGGAGACGTTGGCGATGACGACGACCAGAGGGAGGGGGAATGGGGAGAGGGGTGTGAGGCACCGGAGGGGACGAGAGACGCTGTGCAAGGGGGCGGGTGGAGGTAGAGGACGAGGAACCACGAGACCTGTGAGTATGGCGAGAAGACCGGGAGGAGGAAGAGGAAGATGAGGGAATGAGGGGAGCAGGAGACCGGCGACGTAAGAGAGGGCATTGGTATGCCGAATGACCTGGGGCGTGTCGGTTGCAATGACGGCAACGGTAATAGACACAGTTAGCCCGGATATGGGAGAGGCGGTGGCAATGGAAACATGCGTGGTTGTAGAGGGGGTGGGTCTCCGGTAGTGGGCGGTTTCTTTCGCCTTCCCATGCTACTTCAGTCCTTTCAATGGAGGCGAGCTCCTCGAGGGTCAAAGGGGCACTAGAGGCCTCAGGGGATCGCTCGTCAGTGTTAGATCTGGTGTTAAGATGTTCCACGTAGCATTGAATGTCTGAGGTTAGATCATCCATCTCCAGTTGATGCATGGCGGATACAAC
>JBBPUI010000987.1:504-13153 GCA_038094615.1 Heimioporus aff. retisporus | reverse complement strand
TGCTGACTGTTACAATTTGCATGGACCCCTATTCTTTTTCTTCTTCTTCAATAGACTTCACCTTTCTTCCTGGATACTATGGACTTATCTCCTCTCATAGATCTTGTTTCCATGCCATGATCAGCCATGTCAGCTTTTCTTAGATATTCCTGTGTTTCCTTCTGCACAGCATTGCACTATTTACACTTACCTTTTCCTTTCATCATGGATAGCTTCACTGATTGCAGTTTGCTGTGTATTTATACTTGGATCCATAGCCTTATTGCTATTCTACCACTACTCAAGATGACTCCTCTAAACAGCACCTTTGGGCTGTCTCAGTAGTATGTATACATATATACCCAGCTGCCATGTACTTTATTCCTAAGCAATTCCTATTTGGGTTTTCATCTTCACTTGTCTCTCCTCAGTCCTCAATCCTCAAGGGAATTGTGCTCCTTGCCTCCTTTGTCCTCTGTCACTCCCATATAGCAAACTCTTGATTGCCCATTAGGTGAACCCTTGATCTCCAGTAGTCTAACTACCCAACCCTAAAACTCTTGAACCTTCATCCCTAGCCATGACCCCAAGACTCCTTGGCTTGTTGCTGAGCATGTCAGCTCTCATAACCCTCATCACCATCCCTTCAGCTAGTTAATCTAGGTCTGAAACCTTTGTTCATCAACCCTTTGACTTGTGCAGGTGATCCTACCAAGTCTTTGCTTGATTCTACCTGGGCCAAGTGTAACACTGACCCTTACCTTTTCTGTTGTCTGTTTTCTTCCCCTTTTCCTCCTTTATTCTACAACCATTGTATCTGTCCAGCATGTATATCCTGTGAATAATTTGACAGTGGATGTTGTTGATCCAGTGTTATTTAGCATGAAATAGCCATGTCTCAGCAGTAAGTTCAGTTGAGCCAACTTCTGAAAGTTCCCCTTGGCAGCCAAAATCTGCCTCTCATCATGATCTACCCAAGTAGCAAGGTGATGAACTTCAACATTTAGGTGAGATATCTCTTCCTTTGACCATAGGGCCTTGAAATATTTTTTCCATCTTGCAGTTATTAGGCTGAGCCCAAGTTTTTGTGAGCATATTAGAGTAAGTTATCTTGAGAAGAGAAAACTCCCTGAAAGCACTATAATTGATGGCATCAGAATATTCAAGCTTCAGGCAAGATGGTGTTTGGTGGAGAGCAAGCTTGTTGTAGCATTCAAGGGCTGCCTGAATCACAGCAGAACAGCATGTTAATGCTTTAGAGATGTGCTTATGCATCTTGTAGCCTAAATTCTATAAGCAATTGCAAGGAGGAAAGATAAATACAGAGCTGTACCAGCTAGATTAGCTTTGGATAATTCAAAGAGGTGCTGAACAACCAAGCCTTCAAGCTCATCAACAGTGCAAATGAATGTGTGATGTGTGGCATAATCTTGCACTGCAATGTACTCCAAGTCATCAGATGACCAACATGTTTGAATACTATGCTGCCACTTGAAGTGTTCAACAACATTAAGTTGAAGCTCATATTTGCACTGGGCCAAGGAGTATTCAGTACTTACAGAATTCAAGCATTGTCAAGTTATGTAGTTCAAGCCAGATTTGAATGTGAAGTTGGAGGCAGTATACAAGAGATATGGTGATTGCATAATGATAGTGTATATATTTCTAAAAGGATTGTGAGCTTGGGGACAAATAATTCATTTTATTTACTTATTCTGCAAATTGAAGCTTCTGAAGTTCAATAATATATGTAACAGAGATTGAGATGGTCAACAGCTCAGTAGTACAGTCCTTCAGATATGACAGTTCCTCTTAATGCCAAGTCTCAAAGTCTTTCTTGCCAAGGTTTGTGAGTGCTTAGAGTTTGACCAGCTCAGCTGTGTAACAATCAATGATATCAAGTGCTTGTTTGTAGTTGTAATAAAGAAACCAGCCTGTGCATGTATTAATAACAGGTCAGTTTGATGCATGAGACATGTACTCAGCTCAAGATACTTGTTTGAATCCCATTGATCAAAATGTAAATCCAAGAATTGTTTCCAGTGGAAATATAAGGTGTGGTGGATGAGTGGTGCAGTGCTATTGGAGCTGGAGAAGATGTGCTCACATGTTTTCAGATCCTCATTTCCAAAACCCAGCTGATAAAACAGATGGTACTGCAGCTGGCAAAGGCAGTTGTGAGTGAAACTATGAAATGCATTGACAATGATTTTGAGACCCACTTCCTTGGCTCACCCCCCAAGTGCACTGTTAGCAATGGTCACATTCAAAGCACACCCAATGTCATAACCAATAGCGTGATCATTTTCATAAAATTCCAGAATCTGACTAATTACTGCCAAACTGTATTTTGCACTGTCAGGCACATTCATCCAAAAGAAGGAAAGAGGAAAGGATTACATACAGCTTACCACTATACCTTATTTCAGCAATGCACTCAACAAAGCTATGTCAACAAGCTAGAACAAAAATACCAGTTTCTTCAAAGTGAGGATCTTGTCTTCTTTGCTAGCCTTACCAGCACTCCAATTAGACAAACATGTGACAGCCTTGGTACCAGATGTCTTCTCAGAGACCCTGCAAGCATTGGTTCTAAAATGTTCAATATCAGCAGTAGGAATAAAATAATTGCTCTCAAAAACCTGGGTATCAGATGATCCTGATCCATTAAGTCACTTTGCAGAAAAATTCCCATCCATATTAGACAATCAAGCAGGGGATAATTTGGCTTCATTATCCAACTATGAATATATAAAAAAGTTGTATTGCATCAGCAGTGGGATGTACCTTGAAGGTGCACAATAGACAGGTATGGTTAAGTCTCCAAGTAAGCCCATGATGATCTAGTGCTTGGTGTACAGAAGTTTGGATATAGCTTTGATAGAAAGGTAAATGTCAAACACAGTGGCAAATTAGTTCCAAAGATGACATGTGTATGAAACCTAGGGAAAGACACTAGCCAAGGTAGTTACCTGATGCAAGAACATATGTGTTATAGGGTACACAGCACCTTCACCATTGCTTGAATGCTGAATAAAAATTGTCAGAATCATAGTTGATGACAGAGCTCCAGGCACTCTAGTCTGATCACAATGATGGGCTACATAGGGGAACAACCAAGTAAGCCAGCAAAAATCAGAGCTACATTGGAGAGCTTGTCCTCTCTCTAAGTCACCATAAGTTGTTCAGTAAAGTCTTGATAAATAGAATTAACATAGAGTGAGAGTTACAGAAACAACTACATACCAAAGACACTGATTGAATCTACATGGAAAGTGTGGTGTGTATCATCATCAATTTCCATTACTGGATTGATCCCATGCTTCCAGGTGAGATACTGATTGATGAGAGTAGTAAGCTGATCTTGCCAAGCTTTCTGGACACATTCATTTCATTGCAGGCAAGTGTGCTTGTCAAACCATCTTGTAGTATTCCTATTTTTGTTGAAGTAATTGAGGCAGCAATGAGCATCAAGCATACCTGTGAACACCAGGTCTAAAATACTTGGAGAATGTGCTTGGAAGTTCTTCCAGGTTGTCATCATCATCATCATCATCATTGGCTGGATGGTCCACTCCAACTCCCTGCTTGGTCAGCATGTCATCACTAAAGTTTTGGTTCCAGGGTGTATCATCACCATTGTATTCTGTGAAGTTACTGACTTCCAGTTGAGCTTCAGTGAGAAATTGGTGCATACACCTTAAATCAGCTACCATTCAGTTAGCAAAGAGTCAAGTAAAATCTGAAAGTATCCACCAGCTTCCTCCATCAGCTTTTGCTCTGCTTCCAAGCACTCTTTGTGAATCTGAGTGAGAGATGTGATGGACATTTGAGTAGTGCTGGTTGTGGACATTACCATCATCCTAACATGTTCAGATGACAAATCCAATTTCTTCACCATATTGTAGCCTCATTGGAGAGTTGTCAAGAAAGGAGGACCTGCAGGCTGAGTTCCAGGGAGTTGTACAAGGCAAATAAAGCATAATAGAACTGTATGGGCCAACTGGTGCACAAACTGAGTAAGTGGAGAAAGCTTGGCTTGATGAAGTGTGTTTTGATAGTATCCAGGACTAGCACCATAGATGTGCAGCATAGGACAAAACTGGACCAAAAGGAGCATGAAAAGCCAAGGGTGAAGTGCTGCCCAATGTTGAGAGCATTGAGCAACCAGAAAGAATACAGAAAGTTGAAGGTGGAGTTCTGCTCAACATTCAGAGCACTAAGCAACCAGAAGGAGTGTGGAAAGTTGAGGGCAAAGTGCTGCCCAATGTCAAGAGCATCAAGCATACTGTAGCAATGGAGAAGATAGTTGAAACCCTGCTGACATGGCAGACTGATCCAATTCATTGCAGTATTTCCTACAAGTTGAATCAGCTGCACAAACAAGATACTGTACATTTTTTAGCAGTATATGTATATCATACCAGAATAGTATAAATACATATGTTACATGAAGACCACATCAAGAATAGTGGTGGAATGCATTCATTGTGCTCATTGTCATTGGCCACAGTATTGGTGTTGGGGTATAGTGGCAGTTGGATGGCATAGAAGGGCATTCAGCACTCAGCAATGCAGTATGCTGCACATGGACACATATCATGATAAGCAATAATCTTATCTTGTCCACTGCTTGCCTAATGGGTAGTGGATTGGGTTGCTAAGGTATTGCTGATAGCTGTGTGTATTGCTGCAACACTATATGACATAGAGGCCTTGCTAACTAGTAAGAAAGTCACTTCATGAAATCATTACTAATGTGTAATGTTAATGGTGACACACAAGTGTTGTAACTGGAGTTTCGAAGTGTAGGTTACCTTTTGAGGAAGATCTTTCCCATACTTCAAGTAAAAAAAGCAGACAAGTCCAATTGATTATTTGTACTTATTTGTATCACCTAACTTATATAAATCCAAAAATCTTTAAAAAATTTCCTACCCTCTTTTTCTTCTCTACTTCTATTACTACTCATTAGGGACTCTCAAACTGGTAAAGCTGTTGTAAGATAAACTTAATGTCATGAAAAAATCACTGACTAATTACAATTTATTACCAAAAATGACCACTAGAAGTTTACCTGTGACCTTGAGCAAAACTCATTAATTTAATGTCCACTCGAATGATTGAAGTGGTTGGGTGATAGCATTGGCCAAATCAGGTAACTGTGTGTACAAGCCTTGGCAACCATATTATTTGAGCAGAGATAAAATTGAATTGTTTTATTAAACTACTAGTACTAGTATAGTGTGAACTTGAAGTGAAAATGTCAGCCAATTAAAAAAGCATAATCAAACTTGAAGGATTTTATGTACAATTTACTCTCTGCTCAAACAATGGAATTTGAGCAGAGACCAAACCAATGAGCTTTTGCTTGAAGTCATGAGTAAACTTCTAGCTGTCATTTTTGATAATCAAACTAATTAGTCAGCCATTTTTGGTGATGTTGAGATTTTTCTGTTACCATATATACTGGTTTGAGATCCACTTATGTAACAGCTCTACCAATTTGAGAGTCCTTATTCCTTTTCATTATTGATCATCACCATTTATTATCTTATTATCATAGATGATATGTTATTGCTCAAATGTTGTTTGTATCCACTTATTTGTTGATTTAAGGATAATACCAATTATGGTAATGATTATGTGATCAAGGTCAGGGATAGTTTCCCATTATGATAATGTCATGTGATCTTGTTATATTTATAATGTTATGTTAGAGGTATTTCTATATATAGTTATATAATATATAATATTCTATTCAATTTATGTAAGTCTAAAATATTTTTGATTCAGTGTGGATGAAGAAGTATAAGTGTGTAATGGTACTATGAATGCACCATAGGTATACTATGACAACACTATGGTGCACTATGAAAATACTATAAGAACACTATAAAAACACAATGAGAACACTATGAAACACTATGAGCTATGAAAACACTATGAGAATACTATAAGCTATGAAAACACTATGAAAACACTATAAGATGCTTTGTATTAAGAAACACAATGAGAATACTATGGGATACTACAAACTATGAAAACACTATGAGAAACTGAGATAGTACTATCATAGAACTATTTAAATGGATCCTCACTATAAGCACTATGGCACTGTCAAGTTAGATCAGGTTTTGCTAATGTTCCCTGGCACAGTCAGCTTGTTGTCTATATCCAACAATCCTGGTTTGGATTTCAAACATCCCCTCACCTGTCACAAACAAGGCTTTCTCATCATGGAGCAGTTGGCTCCCATTGCCTTGTACACCCACAATTGGAATGCATGAGTTCAGGGGCTGATTTGTCTCTTACTTCTACTTGAATGGTATCACAATTTCATCAGATGGGCAGATATCATGCCCATTGCAGGACAAAAGACCAGATGGGCTGGCAAGTTCACCAAGAACATTGGACCTGCTAAAATCATGGCCTACTTCACAGCCAACAGTGTTAGTTACCCCAAGGCTGACAATGTTGTCTTCTAGGCATGAGCAACCACCTGCAAAGTGCTTGAGTATATTGAGAACAGGAGAACCCTTGCAAACCTTGGGGTCCAGGCTACATTTGTGCCCATCCAGGCTAATCTGGCACTACCAATGGACAATAAGGCATCTTCTCAATTGCCTGAATGGTATGAACAACAGGCAGGCAACCTTGAGGTCATAATAGAGGAAGTCCCTCTAGCTCAACTTCACAGTGCCATCAGCATTGAGTATGATGGGCAGTCCACATTCTCATGAGTGACTGCTCACTATGACTTGCCAGTCGTCACACAATCACAAATCATCAAGGATGGCAAGGTTAGTATGGGCAAAGACTTATCTTGTATGTAAAGCATGTATGTCATTCTGGATGGGCATAATCCCATCATGTCTTGTGGCAAGAGGAATTGAGCTTCCCTGGTGAATATTTGGTCATATCTTCATGGACTTCATTTCATTTCAGTATTACATGTACTTTAATTGATTTCTTCATATATATATACCATCCTTTTTTGAATTCATTGTGATTCTTTTGATCTGAGCCTATTTGGTAAAACCACTGTGTCTCAACCTTTCCTGAACATTCTACACAAATAGTTATATCACATTGGGTCATGGGTATTAGTGTCCTGTGCCCTGTAGCACAATGTATTAAATCTTTGTGTATTATAGACATTCCTTAGTTTTGAATTGTCCCTCATTCTCACTCATTGTGCACTTTTTCAGACACACTAAGTGTTTCTAATAGAATTCCAAAACTAATCTTCTGAATCAGTGCACTTTGTGTTATCATGTCAAGCCTCTGCTTCCTCATTACTTGCATTCTTTGTGCACTTCTCTGCTTCACTCTTCTCACATCTATCTGCCCAGATCAAGTGAACATATTGCCATCCATGTTCCTTTCTTTTCTCTTTTCTCCCCCTCCACCTCTAGCATCTGGACTTCAGGGTTAAGGAGAGTGTCAAGTCCTGAGTTATTCTAGTTTCCTGCTAGCCAACACCACACCCCTATGACTTGGAAATCTCTGTAATTTGAGTATAGCAGCTTTGGGTTGAGACTTCAAACAGGTGCATGTATACCAGCCCTTATAAACATTACCACTGGAGTGACTCCAGGTGTCAGAGTTGTGGGCATACCACCCTTATCAGGTATTCAGCACTGTGCTTGTATATCCCCTTTACAATTTTGTGATAAAATCACATTTTCTGTTATGCCAAACAGTGGTTGATTGACTACAACACACTGAAGAACACCTCAAGCTTCTAGCTTCTCCCACTTGCTGTTTTTCACATGGATTTTTGCTTCACAGATTCTTCATCTTCCTTTCTCTTCTTTTTCACCTCTTCTTCCTTTTATTAATAAAAGGACTTTCTCCTTCTACCACTCCTACTCCTCAAACCAACCTCATATGTACAATATCCTGAGTGTAAACTTGTGCTCAACAACATGCCTCATCAACACCCCAGACTATTCATGTTCCACAGGCTTGTAGATCAGGAATTAGAAGTATACTCAATACACCTCTAGGAGCCAGACTTCCTGAATCAAATCCCCCACACCAGATTCCAGAGCAATATCTTAGTGATGTCCTCGCGTGGGTCTGAAACTTTTCCAAATATGGACCTGCAACTTCTGGACCACCACCCCTTCCCACCACTACCATATTTATCAAGATGGGCCAGCCAACTATTAATGCAGCTCAGCTCAAGCACAAATGAAAATTACTCTGCATAGATTATAAGGAGTACAAGAAGCTTGCTCCTGCTGCTGAGTCTGGAGCTGCTGGAGACTCATACTGGGATGATGTTGACAGTGAACATGAGGATGCTGTACAACCAAATGCACCAACAACAAGTGGTAGTGATAATGTTTCATGTCACACTAAACCCCAACTTGGGAAATCAGTTGCTGCAAAGCCTGAATCTTTTGATGGTACTAAGGAGAAATTTTTACAGTGGATCAGACAGGTCAAGGTTTTCATTGTGGGTTATGACAAACAGCCATGTGATGATCAAAAGGTTCTCATCACACTATTGTACATAAAAGGTGATAATGCAGCTGGTCACTTTGCAAACTGTAAAGGCCTAATGCCCATATAAGTACAACGGGCTAACAGCCCTTAGATTAGTATCATAGGGGCTTAAGGCCCAATTAGGATAATAGTGCATTGCACCTCATGGTTGCAACAGCTGTCAGAGGATGGACTGCATGATTGGCAATACCATGGTGCATGTGATATGCAAATCACATGTGCCTGTAGAATACTGTACATATAAGGTGGGCTGTCACAAGGACAGCCTGCATAATA
Organism: Heimioporus aff. retisporus; assembly: GCA_038094615.1. NCBI lineage: Eukaryota > Fungi > Basidiomycota > Agaricomycetes > Boletales > Boletaceae > Heimioporus > Heimioporus aff. retisporus. The sequence goes on along the minus strand of JBBPUI010000987.1, from coordinate 4,381 downwards.
CTTTTTGTACTTTTCATATCGCAGTGAATTGAATACCAATTTATGTTATTGCATGATCTAAGTACTAATGGTATTAACAACATTACACTTTTTTAACATGCGGATAACAATTCACAATGGTGAATTGTGTACAAACTTACAGCTTTGCAAAGGCTATGGCAGCAGAACCACCTGTTGAAGGAGGGAATGACCCTCCAACTACCAGCTCCAAACAACAAACTGAAAAAGGACCTCCTGAGGTCAAAAAACCCACAACTGGGCCGAAGAAGGGAGCAACAGCTCTGAGAGCTGAGTTGATGGATGCTGGGATGGCATCCAATCCAGAATGAGGAAAGGGCAAAGGCAAAATGCCTGGAGGGTATGTGGCTCAATCCTCTAATGTCACTGACAACACTCCTGATAAGAGAGAAATGGTGAGAGACAAAATTGCACTCACCAAATCAGATACCACTGTGAGCTCCCTCACAACTAATTTATTGGACATCTTGGGTGTCCTTATTACTGAGCCCGAAACAGCTCAAAGAACTGAGAGTCCTATTGGACATATATTCACAGAGGGAGTGAAGCCCAGCTTTGATGAAGCCCTCAATAGTGAGGTCCCAATGGAACCACTCGCCATGTATAGGGCAGTGAGTCATTTCCTCAAAGGAGTTCAGGAGCAATGGAGGATGTATGGGCAGGGGCCTGGAGACTTCAACAGCCACGGAGTGAATCCAAGTGCCCAACAAGTCTCCATGATTGGACACATGATCCAAGGAGTGTCAAGAGGAATGTATGTATAGCCTCTTGATGAGCAAAACAAGCTTGCCTCAAACAGCTATGCCTCTGAAAATAGAGGTTGCCGAGGAGAACGTGGAGCTACATCCACAGGAGCCTGTCACCAGGCAACAAGGATTGGCACCAATCATGCCCAACCACCCTCAGTACTTGTCCAGGTGGACATCTGACCTACTATGTCACCTCTATGATAACAAAGCAGGTGTGGTCCCACACACATCAGCCAAATTGCCATGGATCAGGCAATAGCCAGAGGTAATCCTGGAGGGCAAAACAACCCTGGGTACTTTGATGACTTTTCTCTGGATGACAGCAATGACATTGACAGTGGCAATGGTTGTCACAACAATGACCATCATCATCCTGAACCCTGATCATCTGGCAACATGGGGTTGGACAGATTTGGGCATGGTTCCCCTGGGAGAGGACTGCCTGGAGGACCACCTGGACCTCTGGGAGGCAGACCACCCAGCAGAGGACTGCCTGGAGAAAGCCCTCCATACAACAATGGTTGGGGTGGAAGAGATTCCCCTGTGTGCTATAATCAGTTTGGAAGGAATAGAAACCCTTTAGTGTGGACAGATCAGTCTGGGAATGATAGACAATCCCAAGTAGAAGGGTATCTTAGGGGCTATACCCCAGGAAATTCCTGATATATGGGACAGATACAGGGGAGATACACGCAGCATATATATGAGCAGGTTGGAAGACCTAGTGAACCGATCAGACCCAAAGTGAAGGTGATGAACATGCCTAAGCCCACTAAATACAGTGGTAAGGATGATCTTGAAAAATTCAACAACTGCATTAACCAGTTGTTGAAATACTATCGGATTTTCAAGGTCACTGGACCCAAAAGGGATGAGGATCACATCCTATACACTTCAGCATATCTGGACAGCATAGTGTCCCAATGGTACCTCACAGAGGTAGATGACCCTGAGCAATGATGGGGTTGGTGAACATTTGAATGACTCATCTGCAAGATGTTCCAGCAATTCATTCACAAATCATCAGTGCAGAATGCAGCCATAACATATGATCATACTAAATACAACCCAAAGAAAGGAATGCCCACTTTCTATAATGACATGTGCAGACATGCATACCAAATGGTACAACCCCTGGATGAGTATTCATTCAATCGGAAGTTCCTCAAAGGGTTACTGTACCTGATACTGAGGGGTGTCCTCAAGGTACATGGAGTGTCTGCAGAACACTCTTCAATTGAGGAGATTCTCAAATCAGTGCACCACATTGAGATGGCATAGAAGTCAATTAGCCAAATCACAAGGAGAAACCAGATAACTGGAGGGAAAAATCCTCCAAAGAATGATAAATCTAACAACAAACAGGGCAATAAGCCCTCTGCAGACAAGAAGGCCAGGCCTCTGTACTTCTGAAACAGGAGTACTATATTCTGCAGGAAGGGGGCCAAACCTGCTAACTGGCAAACTGGAGGCCCTAACCAATCGAAAGGGCAGACAGGCCCTCAACAACCAGCCACACCCATACAGAAGAAATTCCTAAAAGGAATATTCTGCTATGGGTGTGGGGATAAGGGGCATATGCACCCAAACTGTGACAAGAAGGGTAGCCAGAGCAGTACAGGCAGTGCAAAAAGTGCCAGCAAACCACACCTATATGCAGTAGATATCATAGATGGCGACATGTCACCAGAGAAAGGAACTGATCAAGAATGGGAGGAGACCTTCATAGAGAATGGTGGTGACACTGAAAACATGCAGGAATGTGAGGAGGAAACAGTGGCCACCACATTGGAGGACAACCTCCTCGACTGCAAAGAAGAGTTGGAAGTAGAGGAAGATGATGAACTGGTCACATTCCTCAGCACAATGCACAATGGTGATGATGAGTTGCCAAGTGGGACCAATATGGTCTATTGTGCAATGATGCGCTGCAGTAGTAATGATGATGATGATCACTGGATTGTACAAGTCATCATTGATGGTGATGAAACCACAGAGGCTGTCTGCATGGAGGATGATGAGATACCCCCACTGGTAAACTCACCAAGGGATGCACATGCAGACCTCCCAGCATCTGATTCCAATGTGGAAATGGATGAGGACAACGGAGTGTCTGACTGGGAGTGGAGCTCCCTGTATGGTAACTGCGTCAATCACATGCACCACATTGAGCACATCACACAATTGTTGGAAGATGATAACAAGTTGCTCATGAGGACACTGTGCCAGCCTGGCATGATTGAGCAGCAGGCATACTGTTGAAACAGTCAATTAGCACTTCTGACCAGAAGCCCCTATTCCAGAACTGGTATTCCAAAAAAGGAAGTTCCAGTAGCCCCTATCTCTGGAAGTTCTGGAAGCAGAAGCACTGGAAGGACAATCCTAAACTGGAGGTACTTGACATCAAGAAATGTTCTAGGAATACTCCAGAAGTAAAGGATCACTTAGGAAGTAAAAGAACAATTTGGGGATGTCATCGGGATGTCATCGGAAAAGTTATGGCAAAATAATATGACTCCTTCAACTGTGCATTGCACAATTGACTGTGCATGATATCATGGTGACTGTGCACTACTGTGCACACTACACATAATATCAAATAAGAGCATTCTTCAAGAATCAGCTCCACATGTATTTAGAATATAAATACTGTACATTTTGTAGTAGATACTATAGTGCAATAAGACTTTATCTTTTGCTCTCTTAACTCTCACTCTTCAATCTGGAACTCTTCTGAGTTCTGTTACTCTACCAAGTTTAAACCCTGCTTAAAAACAGTGAGTCTCACACTGTCTCCCTTTTATTTGTTGTACTGTGCACTACAGAGAGAATACATATAGTACACTAGCCACGTAACTATCCCCACTCTCTTTAGGTTATGAGCCCTGCCTAGATCAGCTGGGAACTAGAATACTGTCTTAGATATATTCCTGAAACATGTCCCAAGTACACAATTCCTCCTCTGAGGACATTTCATCTTTGGTATCTGTTTCTCTCATCTGATCTGAGGTGATAGCAGAGCTTGAGGCTCTTTCTCTCTGCATAAGGAGCTCCATAGGGGAAGAATCCCTTTTGGAAGTTTTGGACCATAATTTTGCTGTGTGGACTGC
>JBBPUI010000986.1:0-13171 GCA_038094615.1 Heimioporus aff. retisporus | reverse complement strand
TGCTTGTGCTTGGATCCACGCTTGGCGTTGGCGGGACGGTGAGGCCGTTTGGGGGTGTCGTTGTTGTCGTCGTCGTCGGCCTGAGTGTTTGGCACCGCATTGCGGGGGTGGTCCGGGGTGGGCGTGGTGGGACGTTTGATGGGACTCTCCGGGGCGAACAGTCGATGGATCCGGCGCAAGGTACCCGGGTCGTCCTCGTCAAAGGTCGGCTCTCGGACGGGGCTGTTCAAGGGACTGGGATCGGGGGAACGAGCGTCGGTCAAGTTGGGCGTCTGAAACATGTTGAAGCATCGCTTCGGGTTGAGAAAGTCCACGATCCTGCCAGCAGGAGACGTCTTCGGCGTCGGCGGTTTGTATGGATGATAGTGAGCGCGAAGGCGGGTGGACATTGGAAAATCTGTCTGGGTGAAATCAACGGGAGGAAACATGCACGAGAGGGAGCGAACGTACCGAGTCGATGTATGAATGCGGTCTTGATGTCTTGAAGTCTTGATGGGAAGGCTCGACAAGGGGGAGTGCTTCCCCTTGATATACGGTACAATCCACCATCGCCATTTTTGTGTACCAATAGGCGAGTCCATGGCCGGTGGAAAGTTTGTCAGTGGTCCCCATTGTTCTGGCGACGCTTTGAAAAGTCCGCTAGATTCCACGTCCCAGGACGTACCGTCCAAATGGGAGTCTAAGCGTATCAGTGTACAACCGTCCACATTCCGTCTCGTAGGCAAGCGCCCACAAGCTGGGTACCGCCACATCAAAGCAACCACGTTCCTGATCGGGAGATGCAAAGGATCTGGAGAATGGGGAATTGAGTAAGCCGGCGAACGACATTCGTTTTTGGGCTGCGCACAACACTGACGGCAAAGCCTTACCTTTTGGAACATGGACGGAACACGGAAGCGCGCGCGTTGTTCAGAGTCAGTGGCCATCTTTGGAAACAGTCCACTGATGCCGACAGCCAACGAGGCGCGCCAGGCTGTGGTTGCAGGCCCATGGCACACCGCCCTGGCCGCCACATATCCATAAATGGAAATGCCCCTGAGTGGTTCCGACGCGCCTCGTTTTTAAGACAAAGCACGGAAGAACAAAAGGCCCCCCCCTGCCAAACGACCACGGTCAAAGCGCTCCTTGTCTGAAAGGATATTTGAGCCCCACCGAGCAGCAAGCGTGAACTACCCTACCTTTCACCCAACCATCTACACACCGGTACGTCGTTCCCTCCTTCACCGCGACCTGGTCCGTCTAATCCAAAGTCTGGCAGAAACTTCAGTATTCGATGGCACCTCAGACGCGTAGCGCCAAATCCTCTCCAGGTCGTCTTACGCGCAACAGCGTGTACGGCCGTCCGCCACTGTCGCCACCCAAGCCTCTCAAGAGTTCCACCAACATCGCTCGAGCTCAAACTGCGCCGCAAGAAGCGCACGGCGACACGAAGGGCGTCCCGTGGCTCTCGTGCCGGGACCCGTATGGAATCATGACCACGGTCGCCGTCTCCGAGACCGGCGAGGGCGTCCACGTGCGCTGGCACTATCCCGAGGACGACCCTGAGGTCGGCGACGTCGAAATGGACACGGCTCTCGACGAGGAGCGTGACGTCACTCCCCCGGCCGTGGCGATGGGGCCGAGCAACGCCGGACGTCCCCCGTTCCCCGAAACGCCCATGGCGCTTCAGCCGTACGATGCCGGATCCGTCGTCCTGACCCCCGTCAAGAAAGCAAAGCCCCTCCAGCGTAGCCCTGAACGCATCGGCGACAAAGGCGTGCGTTGCCTGTACGAGAAGGGGGGTGTCCTGAAGGACGGCAATGGCGTGACGAGAATCGTCCTCCGCCACCCTATCGGGTCGACCGCGAATCTGTCGAGAGCGCAGGTCGAGCGTCTTGAGGACGAGCGGGAGGAGCGGATCTTTCGGTACCAGGTTGCGAAGCTGTTAGCCGAGAAGGAGCGTCTGGAAGACGAAGAAGATGAAAGTATTTGCGAGGACGCGATGACGGACGTTTCTGGTTCCGAGCGCGATTTCACGAGGGAAGGCACGAGCGGTACGGATGTTGTCTCCCGCGACGACTCGTCGGAGCCGGAGGTCTCCCTGGAGGAGATGACGACCCCGTCGAGCGTCTTCAGAGGCCCGAATGAGGAGCTGCTCGATCGCCACGGCCGCCAGCTGCTTGGCCGTGAAGGCACCATCTTGATCGACTCTACACACTCGCTTCCAATTAGGCCATTGAGAGCGGACTCCGCCCTAGGTTCGACGGGCGTTGAGGACAATTTCAGCTACGAAGTTAGTTACTGCGTTACCAAAGCCGGACTAGGTGCACGTCTTGGACCGGAAGGAACCGAGCTCATCGACTAGGCATTGTCTTGACATTTTTTTACTTGTGGCCTGCAGAGAATCATGTAAATCGTTCACATTCACTTATACTTTTTCTGTACTTTTCTTTTCTATCATAACTTCTGTATAACTGTGTAATTAGTACACGTCGATGTCAATCATATCATACAGTGGCTGTGGCTTGGAAGCTGGCAGAGGCTGTTCTTCCCACGCTACCATACTTACGACCACGATGGCCTCTCCACCAAAGCCATGGGAGCGGGCGGGCACGCAGCCCCCCGCGCCGATAACGTCGTCGTTGCCATCTACGACGACGGCAGCACCGTCGACAACTGCTTTGCCTTCCACTGATGTTCCTTCCGTCCCTACGCGCCCAGCATCGCTCTCCAACCCTTCAGTGTCCACATCGCCTTTTGCTGCTACCTCCTCACCTTACAACAGCCTCTCATACTCACCCTACTCTAGATTTGGATCGACTTATACTCCCTATGGCAGTGGGATGTATGGAGGAGGCATGGGATATGGTGGGATGGGCGGTTATGGATACGGCGGGTATGGAGTGAACAATATGTACGGTGGCATGCCAGGGATGGGCGGGATGGGCGGGATGGGCATGTACCCCGGCATGGATCCCAACAACCCCTCTCTCACGCAGACGCTCGAAGCAACGACCCAGCACACGTTCTCACTCTTGCACTCCATCGTGCAAACGTTCACCGGCGTTGCACAAATGCTCGAGTCGACCTTCATGGCGACACACAGCTCCTTCTTTGCCATGGTCGGTGTCATCGAACAATTCAGTCATCTCCGGAATGCCCTGGGGAGCGTCCTTGGACTGTTTGAGCTCGTAAAGTGGATGAAAGACCTCATCACCGGGAAGCGGAGGTCACCGATGCAGGGAGAGTTCAGGGAGTTCATCAATGGGCGCCCTGTTCAAGGACCTTCCGGACCGCCCGCACCAAAGCCGAGCAAGAAGCCCCTTATCATCTTTTTCCTCGCCATCTTTGGCATACCGTACGCCATGTCCAAGCTGATCAAAATTCTCAGCGAACGCGCCCAACAACAGACACAGGGTCAGGTCGGTGGCTCGCTCGGCCCGCTCGATCCTTCGACGTTGTCGTTTGCTCGAGCGCTCTACCCCTTTGCACCGTCGTCACCCTCTGAGCTGGCACTGAAGGAAAACGAGATCGTCGCGATCATGGGAAAACTGGACCCTGCCACGGGAATGGAGGTCGATCCACGGCTGGAAGTGGAGACCGAGTGGTGGAGAGGACGGACACGGGACGGGAGAGAAGGTTGGTTCCCGAGGAAGTGGGTGGAGATCATGGAGCGGAGAAAACCGGTGGAGGAGCCAAAGAAGATTGACTAGTGCTCTGATACACCTTGGCGTTTGATGATTCGAGTCTCGAAACGTCTGTCGATACTACAGGGATACCGAACTTGAAAATTTAAATCGGATTTCTTGTGGAGATACGGGGAAAAAAAAAGATACAAGGCGAAGTTCGTTCCCCTCCAAGGGTCCCGGGGGAAGATGGACTCCGGGAGGGACTGAATGGGCCAAGATCCGGCAACTCGGCAAGACTCCTTGCACACCGCCATCGCTGGATAATAGTAATATCAAACAACCGATGCCTCTCTACCGAAGTCATGTTTCTTTTCATTACTACTGCGCCCGACGTGTTGGTCTTCTAGACGCCCAGATATGCTGCGCAAAGGCAACGCCTCCTCCCCCCCTCCACTCATTGCAGTCGCAATCCTAGTCGGCGTCCTGGTCGGCTTCGCGTTGTCCCACATAGGATACAACGCTAAATTCCAATTCCTCAGTAAATCGCTACCCGCGCAGACGACCTTGACCGATGAAGTCGTGTGGTTGCACCACTCTGTCCAGCGTCCCGTGCACAGTTCAGGGCCCTCGGACGAAAACTACCTGGAGTACCTCCAAGACATGGTCTCCAAAACGAACGGCTTTTACGCTCGCGATTACAGCCTCTGGTTAGGTTGGAATAACGTACGTCTACGTCACCCACCCTTCTGTGCGTCCAATAGCTCATGGTCGCGTGCCCACCGTCATGTAGATGCGCTATATCATCGAGACGGCTGTCCTCCACGGTCGCATACTGAACCGAACGACCATCATTCCTTCGTTTGTGTACGCTCGAGCGTGCGAATTTGACATGTGCGCCCCACGCTCTTTCCGCTCGGCGCCAATTTGATGCTGATGTTTCGCACTTTAGTCAAACATGCGCCGCATACGCAACAATGGTCAATCGCGGTGATGCCACGCATTCCGACGAGTGGCGGAATCTCCCGATCGAGAAACAGATGGCTTGGAAAGTGCCCATATCCGCCATGTTCAACCTCACACACCTCCGACAATCCCACTCCGTCGTCACGACGGAAGACTATCTTCGCCTACACGGCATATCCGAAGACGTCGAATCGAGCGACGGCCAATGGAATTTCGACACCTACCATGTCCGGGACTCTGAAGGAGTGGTCTACCCCAGCGTACATGTCGTCGAGAATGGGTGGTACGATTCGGGCAACATGTTCCGTGTCGATTACATACCTCAAGACATGCGCTTCCGTGGCGGATGGACCGAGCAACTTGGTGGCGACCCTTCTCACGACGAAGTGGGAGAATGGTCTAAACCGAAGCCACACACCGACTTATACCATGCGCTGACCAATGCTTTGCCATTCGAAAAATCCATATTAGACTGGGACACTGTGCGAAGGGTCGTGGAGGATGGTGAGCACATCACATCGGAGTCATCAGCGGAAGAAATTGGCGATGTGCTCCGAGAAAATGGCTTCGAGGTGCTCTATACCTTTGGCGCGTGAGTGTTTTCGGGTTCTTCACAGAATAATCGCTCAGTTCGGGACTCAACACAGAATGGACGCCGATACAGTCAAAGATGTGATTTCGCCTACGAGCCAAGCTGTTCCAAGGCATCGAATAAGAGGTTTGTACGAGGATTTCCACGGTTTAAAAGACCGAGTGCTGTTGGTGCGCGGCGAACTCCATGTCGCGCGCAAACCTGTGAGCATCAATGTCTTGTACAGCCAACGTTCGTTGATCAACTTGTAAACTAGGGTGCCTTGTATTTTACTTCCGCCGAAAGCCGTAATCGTTACGTTCGGACGGTGCTGTACGACATTCGACTGACGGATGACATCCTCGCATTGGCCGAGCGGATCAGCGACCGCATGTTTGCGTTGAACGGTGGGCGACTATGGATGGCTGCCCATATGCGTAGAGGAGACTGTGGGTCTATCAATTTATTTCTGCGACAGAAACTCATGTGTCCCAGTCACAAGATTAGGCTGGGCCATGGAGGCTGATTTCCGAGCTCACACTGCCCGCGTCAAATCACACCTTGAGAGAGGTCGAGAAGTACTAACATCGTTGCATGGCGGTGAAGCGATTGTATACGACGTTCCTGATGCACAGCCTCATTCGTCTCTCGTGACACTGGACCCACCAAATCCGGGCGACAGGTGAGCACCCGTTTCCGTTTGTGTCTGCATTCTTTCTAAATACGACTTCACAAGGTTTTACATCGCTACCGACGAACGGGATCAAGCAAATCTCGCATATCTCCGAGAGCAAGGAGCCGTTTTGATCACAGATCTACTCACAAAAGAAGACCACCGAGAGATGGGGTGGCCGATCTTACTGACGGACGTGTTAGCGCTCTTGGAACAATCGATCATGTCACGGGCAGGCTATTTTTACGCGCACGTCTTGAGCTCTGTCGCAGGTGGCGTCATGAACTTGCGGGCGGGCCTGGGCATGGATCCACGGACTGCTCTGTTGGATTGAGGGACACGATTGGCTTTTTTTTTTTCGCAGATGCGTATCGATCGTCGATCCTTTTTCTTTTCTCGTCGTGTTTCGCTTTCCATCGCCCGTATCGCGTGGGTCCAGTACTTCTGCGAGGTAATTTACATATATAAATGTTTTCTAGATGTCTAATCGACCGTGCCGCAATCAGAAGTGTAAATAAGCATGCATAGGTTTTGAATACAACTTCTTCCTGGTGCTACCTCGGGGGGAGCTCGGCATGCTGTTTTTCTTTTTATCATCCGCCTGTTCATGGTGTATTGTTCCAGGCCTGCATGTCGAGGCGGTTCTTCACAGCAGCTATGCTCACTTTATAACATGCTGCACGTAAAGTCCAGCGTGAGGCTGCGGCCTCAGTGCTGACTGCAGGAATACCATTACATGGTAGGGTTCCACCTGTGAGGTGTATCGTGAACCCAGACTAGTCTGGGGTAGTTCGTAGGGATAAGTACCAGCTCCAGTGCCGGCAGGTTCAGGCTGATGTCAACAAGTCAGGTGGCGGTCATGTATCGTAACGACAAGACTCGGGACTCGTGAATGTAGTACTACAGTTTGATAGATTTCCATATTTGGGCATTGCTGACCTGGTTCCGAGGGCACTTCTCATGACGCTGCTTGTACTTCAACCACGAGTTCTTCAGCGGGCTGCGGTTTAGGCCCAGGTTTAATCTTCTGCCACTCTTCGTCCACGGATGCGTCGCAAAATGCACTTCACCTTCACTGCGACCGCTCCACAACCACGAAAAGTTGCACAACCGCGGTGCTGTTGCCGCTCCGGCGCTCTGTCATGCGACTGGCAGCCAACGTGCCACGTTGTCGAGTAAGAACTGACATTCATCTTCGCAAGCAGTTGCCCTTCTCCGTTACGTGCCAACGATTCGCTTGCATGGTATTCGCGCTTCGGTCCAACGTTGCCCTTGGTTTCGATGGCTGCGGGGTTTCAAATCTGGGCTACAGCCCTGAACCTGTTTACATACTATCCGCTCTATCTTGCCAAATTCACTCGTAACCAGCCAAAAAAGGAGCCAGGCGCCGATTCGGACCTGATGTCAGCATTGCCTTGTCTGTTTGTGGGTCTTCCTTCTCCGTTTGCTTCCACCGTTCACCAGCCCAGTGTCCGAAATAGCCCAGCCATGTTAATCAGATGTTTGCGTCCTCCACATGTTGTTGGAGTGGTCCTGGCCGGCGTGCTGGTCGGCTCCGCATTGTGGACCATGGGATACGGCGCTAAATTCCAGCTTCTCAGTCAATTGCTTCCTGCCCAGACAGTATTGGGCGAAGAGCTCATCGAGGCCCCTCAAGGAGACTCGGGCGAGTACTACTTAGAATACCTCCAAGACATGGTTTCCAAGACCAACGGCTTTTATGCCCGCGATTATAGCATCTGGTTAGGTTGGAATAACGTTCGTCGTTCTGGCACTCCCTATCTACGCGTGTTCACTATCGCGTAGATGCGCTATATCATTGAAACGGCTGTTCTTCACGGTCGCATTCTGAATCGCACAACCATTATTCCTTCTTTTGTATACGCTCGTGCGTGCGAGCTCGACGTGTGCGCTCACAGCCTCCCCGCTTAGCGTCTATTTGATCCTGATCTTTTCACTTAGTCAGACATGTGCCACGTATGCCACGATGATTGATCGTACCTGGACCAAACGCCGCGACGAGTGGACGGACCCTCAGGCCGAACAACCAAAAGCGTGGAAGATACCAGTAACCCTTATGTTTAACATCACACACCTCCAGCAATCGCACGCCGTCATCACGGTGGATGACTATTTTCGCCTACACGATATCTCTACGGATGTCGAAACGAGGAATGCACAATGGGACGTGGACACGTACCATGCCCGGAACTCGAAGGGGGAGCTCACCCCTAGTCTACATGTCGTTGAGAACGACTGGTATGATGCAGACATAGTCCGCATCGATCGTATACCTCAAGACATGCGTGCCCGTGGATGGTGGGAGGAATTCGGCGGTGACCCTTCTCGTGATCAAGCGGGAAGATGGTCTCAACTCGAGCCGCACTCAGCCATCTACTACGCGTTGATCAGAGATTTACCATCTAACAATGTATTAGATTGGGACACTGCCAGAACGGTCCTTGAAAATGGTGAGCACATCACGTCAACTTCGTCAGTAGAAGAGGTCGGCGATGTCCTTCGGGAAAACGGATTTGAAGTAATTTATTCCTTCGACACGTGAGCATTTCTGCGTTTATTGATCGCAAGGGGTGCTACAATTTATTCCTGCTGCAGGACATGGGTACTAAAAACCGCGATTTCGCCGGTCTACGCGGCTGTCCCACGGCTTCGAATAAGAGGATTGTACGACGATCTTCGTGGTGTGAAGGAGCGCGTTCTCTTGGTGCGCGGAGAGATTCATACGACACGTCCACCTGTAAGCATCATCATGTGGCATTGTGATTTTCCGCAAGTTCATTGATCAATCTAGGGTTCACTATATTTCTCGTCTGCCGAAAGTAGAGCGCGCTTTACCGAGACGGTGTTGCACGATATGCGACTCACCGATGACATTCTTGCCTTGGCCGAACGGATCAGCGACCGTATGTTTGCGCTGAACGGTGGGCGGCTATGGATGGCTGCACATATGCGCCGAGGAGACTGTATGTTTGCGTTTGCCCGGATCTGTACTTCTCAGGCCATTTATTATTGTTCTAGTCGCGAAACTAGGCTGGGCGATGGAGTCCGATTTTCAAAGTCACACTGCTCGTATCAAAAATCATCTCCAGAGCGGCCGAGAGTTGCTTGAACAGATACATGGAGGGCAGGCAACCACGTACGACGTACCAAACGTCCATGCTGATTCCGCCCTTGTGACGCTGGAACCACCGCGTGTGGATGACAGGTGAGCATTATTTTTGTCTGCGTTTGGGCTTCTCCTGAATGTCACTCTACATTTTGCAAGATTCTACATTGCCACGGACGAACGGGACCCAAACAACCTCGAGTACCTTCGGGAACAGGGGGCCGTCGTGATCTCAGACCTGCTCACCAAGGAAGACCATCGAGAGATTGGATGGCCAATTTTGTTCACCGACGTACTAGCACTAGTGGAACAGTCGATCATGTCCCAGGCAGCCTACTTTTACGCGCATTCGTTGAGTTCTGTCGCAGGTGGGGTCATGAATTTGCGAGCGGGCTTGGGCAAGGATCCACGGACCGCTTTGTTGGACTGAAGACACGGATGTTTGCAAGCGTATGCCACCTTACGATCTCAACTTGTTCAATTTGCTTTCGTTATCGCCTCATCACTATTGTTGTGTGTATTTACCAGATGCATTGACACGATGTCTCTAGACTACTCTAATCAGAGCTAACTGCACCGGATCGCTCATGGATTCGTGTGCCCATTCCCTAGGGGTACCCGACTCCCGCCGTCAAGGGATACTTACCACCGAGAATGACGATGACCGCTAACTTGAGGCAGATGCGACATGATGGAGTAACCCAATCAATGGGCACTGATGCCCTTTAAGAAACTTAAAACTTCTGAATTTCAAGTCTCTGCGACTCGTCTCCAACTTTCAAGATTGCCTTGCTGTAACAAAGCTTTATGATTGAATGTGCGTTTCGTCTGCCGATTCTCAATAAATACAAGTACTTGCTAGAATAGGATGGGGTTCGAGAATCTTGTACCCAGGATTCAGGAATCTTGGCACAGCAAGGCACACGAAGTTGGCGCTCGCCAGCTCTAGTTAGAAAAATGTGTTTCAACAAATTCTATTCGTTTCATGGCACAGTGACCTTCTTGACGACGGCCTCCCAAAATCCCCGCGTAAGGCTTTGTCGTCGTCCCAACGACCATCGCTAAATGGTCCATCCTTCAGGTGACCACCCAAAATGCCGGTCAAATTATTCAGAGGTAGACCCTCTGTACCTCCTCCATCCGTTTTTATATCCGTCCTGGTCGGCATCCTAGTCGGCTTCGCGTTGGCGACCATACAGTATGGCACTAAAAACCAGTCCCTCACCAGCGAGCAAATACTCCCTGCGCAGTCGACCTCGAAGGAGGCAGCCGTATCGACGGACCAGAATCCCGTGCAGAGTGCCCCGATCGAATCGCAAGAGGCCGAGTCCCACCTTTTAGAGCCCCACCTGGAGTACCTCCGGGATATGGTCGCCAAGACCGACGGCTTCTACGCCCGCGACTACAGCATGTGGTTAGGCTGGAACAACGTACATCGCTTGCCATTATGCTCGTCCTGTCCGCGCACGCTCACGAACCGTCTACATAGGTGCGCTACATCATCGAAACGGCCGTCCTTCACGGTCGCATACTGAACCGAACAACCATCATTCCTTCGTTTGTGTACGCTCGAGCGTGCGAATTCGACATGTGCGCCCTTCGTTCATTCTTGCTCAGCGCCCATTTTAATGCCGAGGTTTTCGTGCTACAGTCAGACATGCGCCTCGTACGCAGCAATGGTCAATCGCAACGATGCCACACATCAAGACGAGTGGCGGGATCTCCCGATCGAAAAACAGATGGCTTGGAAAGTCCCCATATCCGCCATGTTCAACCTCACACACCTCCGACAATCCCACGCCGTCGTCACGACGGAAGACTATTTCCGCCTACACGGCTTATCGGGAGACGTCGAATCGAGCGACGGCCAATGGAACCTCGACACCTACCACGTCCGAGACTCTGAAGGAGTGGTCTACCCCAGCATACATGTCGTCGAGAACGAGTGGTACGACTCGGGCAACATGGTCCGCGTGGATCGTATACCTCAAGACATGCGCTTTCGTGGCGGATGGACCGCACAGCTCGGTGGCGATCCTTCTCGCGATGAAGTGGGCAGGTGGTCTAAATCGAAGCCGCACTCGCCCTTGTATCATGCGCTGACCGAAGCGTTGCCAGCAGAAAAACCCGTTTTGGATTGGGAGACCGTGCAAAGAGTCGTGGAAGACGGAGAGCGCATCACGTCGTCGTCGTCGATGGAGGACATTGGGGAGGTGCTTCGGGAGAACGGGTTTGAAGTGCTTTACACGTTTGGCACGTGAGTGCTTGCGGGCCTCTGATATCTGGAAGACACATCAAATCCTGACAGGATAGGTTTTGGACTGCTCAAGGACACGGTTTTGCCCATCTGTGAGGCTGTCCCAAGGCATCGAATAAGAGGGCTGTATGAAGACCTTCATGGTATCAAGGAACGAGTTCTTTTGGTACGTGGAGAGATACATTTGTGGCGTAAACCTGTGAGCATCTTTGCATTATGGTGTCGTCATCAAGGTGTTATGATCGATATTTGTCTAGGGCTCTATCCATTTTGCGTCTGCCGAAAGCCGGACGCGCTACAGTCGGACAGTATTATACGATATACGGATGACCGATGATATTCTCGCCTTGGCGGAGCTTATCAGCGATCGAATGTTTGCGTTGAACGACGGGCGGTTGTGGATGGCTGCGCACATGCGCAGAGGGGACTGCAAGTCTGAGCTTCTTCGTGTTTTTGATGGGCGACTCAGAGCGTTTTACTAGTTCGGAAATATGGCTGGGTGATGGAAGACGATTTCGCAGCCCACCTCGCTCGAATCAAGGAACGTCTCGGAAAGGCTCGAGAGGAACTAGTGTCAATGCATGGCGGACGAGCGTCCACGTACGACGTTCCGGGAGTACATCCCGATTCCTCGCTCGTGAGACTGGAGCCGCCAAATCCAGATGATAAGTGAGTCCTTTTTTTTTGTCTGATATGTATGTTCGTGCTGAGGACAACCCCTCGACGAGATTTTACATCGCCACGGACGAGCGTGATCCAAAGAATCTCCAATACCTCCGAGAACATGGGGGTGTTTTGATCACGGACTTGCTCACGATGGAAGATCGCCGGGAGACAGGATGGCCGATCGTGTTCACGGACATTCTATCGCTAGTGGAGCAGTCGATCATGTCACGGGCGGCCTACTTTTATGGCCATATCATGAGTTCCGTTGCAGGTGGGGTCATAAATTTGCGGGCGGGCTTGGGCAAGGATCCGCGAACCGCTTTGTTGGATTAAGGATAGTTAGCATTCGAATACCCAATGACTTTATTTTACTACCCACCTAGTGCGTTATGCCTGCTTCCACAATCAAAAGAACCCCTACCACAGAATTAATCTCGTCTTTTCGCGACTCGCCCGCGCGAAACGCATGACCACGGAGAAGTAGGAGGTGCCGAAATGAATGTGGATGCAACATACGTCTACCCTGGAGTCCAGATATGAAAACGATAATCTAGTGTTCACCTTTCTTCTGATCAAGTCCGGGAAGTGAGGTGCGGTGGGATCGATTACTACCATTGCCAAATCACGAATACTAACTCGGTAACTTGTACGGGAACAGAGTACTGTCGCTACGCGGTGTTCATCGCGATCTATCCCTTGGATGCTCGGCAGAATTGACCTTCTGACCACAACCATGGCGGAATGGCATGCCGAGCTGCAACATGTCTCTTGACCATATGTATATCTCCTGGAGTCGCACTCGTCGAATGCGGCAGGGATGTACTTGCGATGTTGCATTTCCAACCGACCCTTGGACTGATTGTACTCGTCAGCAGGAACATGGAAAATGACATCACTTACAAGTGGATCCCAGGGCTCGCATCGACGTTCCTTCCGTGCCGAGGATCCGTTGATGCTCACACCTGGTGTCGGCGTTCGCTCTGAGATCATCAGAAGCAGGTTGGTAAGTAGAATTCAAGAGGGAATAGACATACTCTCAGGCTTGAAGATGATGGGAGCGGTTGTAAGGAACTCCGCTCGTCGTTCTGGTAGTTCGGTGGCATTGACTGTCGTCTATCTGATTGAACCGCAACGCGATGTCCAACGTTGCTTGAGAGGACGATCTGAGCAAGCCACATGCTCAACTACCTTCGACACTGGCTCTCGTCAGCAGGAAGAACCCTTGGAAGTAATAAACGACCTACAATGGGCACTTCGTTCGTACCACACCCCAAGAAGCAGTAGCGATTGTAGAGATACTTCAGTC
>JBBPUI010000985.1:0-13171 GCA_038094615.1 Heimioporus aff. retisporus | reverse complement strand
CATCTCTCTCTGTCTTTCTTTCTTTTCTTTGTCTTTGTCCTTTTTTTTTTTCTTACTTCGCGCGCTGTTGTCTTGGTTGTCTTCGTTCGACCCACCACTTTTTTTCTTTTGTGTTTGTGTTTGTGTTTTTTTTTTTACCCCGCATGGTTGGATGTTTTCTTTTCTGACGCTGTAGCTGAGGCAAGTTGTAATAGTGTAAAATACCACGAAGGCGAAATAGTACCGAAAATAAGAGGCCCGTCGCTGCCGAACAAAGTATTATACAGCGTTTATCGATCGTGGTCGACACAGCGGGTAAAGCCTCGAAAGCCTAAAGGGGTGTAATGTTCCCACGGTCACGCGCACCCTTTCCAGCACCTGCTGCGTTGGACGCTGTCGAAGTTTGCATACTGAGTAGAAACCCACGATGATGGATGACATATATATAAACAAAGCATTGGAATCTTTGTTTTGAATGTACCCAAGACATGAAGGATCTAAGAATCCTGTCATACATCGCCAACTCTAGCGAACTATCCATGTCTACCCGCATGCAGGGGTGCGCAAGCAACCTTCGCCGATCCCCCCCGGGTCTACAAGTCCTTGGCATACGTCGCCATCACCTCCCGGAGATGCGCTTCATCGAACCTGGGCGCGAAACACGCATCAAACGGACTCGGATGCGCGACGGTCGCATCGGCAAATCCATCGGTATCGATCGGCGAGTTGGGATCCTGCGTGATGCGGAAGGACCACAGGAGAAGCGCCGCGTTCAGAAACACGGATTGGTCAGCGAGGTGTTGGCCTGGGCAAACCCTACCCGAGCGATGTTCAAGATGTTGTTGAGTTCGTGCGGAGGTTTTTTTTTTTTTTCGAAGAAGGGCTTACCGTCGGCCGAATCCGTACATGGGAAACTTGATATCGTCACGAACATGTCCGTCGTCGTCCAACCACCTTTGCGGGTCAAACTTGTCGGGGTTAGGGTAGACCTCTGGATCTCGAGAGATCGCCCTATTCGGGGTGAGCTGGTTCGTTTACAAGTCTGCGGACGTGATGGGTGCCCACCAGTGGTTCCCGTATACAATAGCACCTTTAGGGATACAAAAGTTCTTCTACAATGCGCTAAGCGGTCTTTGTTAAAGGCGGATGCAGATATATTCTCACGTAGGGTATGTCCGCTATTGCACGGTGGGGGAACCCTGCGACCGGTGTTAAATTTGACACAACTTTGACTTGACACACCATACCCAAAGTAGAGACTGGCCGCCAGCGGTGACACTCGAGCATGAATGCCCGAACCTGAGGGAGTGCATCATAGTCGTTGAAAGTGGGAGCTGAATAAGCTTAGTTAGCTAGCAAATTCAACCTGCTGCAAAAAGGACACGTACCCCTGTCGCGTCCGACAACACCATCCAATTCGTCCTGCACGACAAGCTGAGCCTCGGGGTGGCAAGCAGCTGCCATGACAACAACCATGATCGTAACAGCAGTCTGTTGTTCAGTGATCAGTGAGATTCACAGGTCCGTTTGACATCACTAACAGTGTCAGCGCCAGCGCCGAAAAGACCGCCCGCGAGATAAATCATTTCCTCATTTGAAAGTTTGTGTGTATCTCCGTTCTCGAGGAGGTACCTGCCAAAGGAAGGACCAGCGTCGCCGTCCGCCTGCAAACGTGTCGTTGAGATGACAGGTGTGAACCAAAGCGCTCGTGCTCGTTACCATATCCTTAGATACACGACTCAACTGGTCTTGGAAAACCTTGGACTCCTCCCGGCGCCAAGTATCAATGTGTCTTGTATAGAATGGAAGGTACTTCAAGATCGGATAACTTTCGACAAGCATGGCGCCTGGTTGGACAAGCTTCTGGAAACGACCCACTATTTTGTGGATAGCAACAATCTCGGGCGCGTTAGTTTCCGTAGGGGTCGATTTTCCATAGGTAATACGCAGGATGACCGCAGAAGCAAATCGTTTGGCGTGAGCTTGATGATTCTCAGGGTCATTGAGGATATCAAGGATGACATCTCTGGCAGCATGCATTTGGATTGGTTCGTAGGACTTCACAACCCCGGCTTGGAAATGCGTATGCGTCGCCCTACGTGAATTGTTACCGGTGTTGTTTTGGAGTCAGAAAATTAATGGAAGCGCGATTTTACCTGCGAAGCCTTCGCAACCGTTCTCCGTAGTGGGAGAGAATCAAGCGTACCCCACGCGACAGGATCTCGCCAGCTGCTACTGTCCGAGGACGGTCTACGAGCTGCGCACCTTCTTTCTCCATGATTTCAACCGATTCCTACGCCGTACCGGGTTATAGTGCTCGACTTTCGAAAGGAACGCCCGCTCGCACCTTTTGTCGTCCAATGATGACAACGATCTTGGAACCAACACGCAAAGAAATAATGGGCCCATACTGGCCGATCCATGCGGCAAACTGTTGCGACGGTCTTGCAGTCAAGTCAGATATACAGTTGGGGCGAAGCTGACGAATATTGCGCACTTGGCTTTGGAGATAGTATTCCCTTCCCACCAATGTCCAGGAGGACCTGGTGGTAAGGGAAGGCACCGCCTGGAATTCGTCCTGAGATAAACGACGCCGTCTGCAAGCGCTAGAGCCACGAGGGCGGTAAGGGCCTTCAGATGAAAAGGTATATCAGACATCTGCTTAAACATCCTGGCGTGGATGAAGGGCAAGAAAGAAAACCGAGGTGCATTCCTTTAAGTGGACGATAAGATTATATAGGATTCAGGAATAAGTGATGCAAGAATATGTCGAATACAACCGTGATATAGGGCATCCCCTGTTGGCATGTAGCCTGGCGACCCTTCCGCTGAGGTTGTCGCGCCGAGAGGTAAACCGGACGGTCTGATAAATTTTGTTCCGATCCGAAGAGGGGCCACTAATTCTGAGAGGGTAAATTAATTCGAGAGGGTGTACCTTATAGCAGGTGCCAGGCCTAGGTCGGCTACTGCCAGTGAGCTTACCACAAAAATAGCTGCGGCGCCGAATCCCACAGCTGGACCAACAGCCCCCGGCTGCCGCCATAGCGCAGTGTATAGAACTAGGTTGGCCGGCTGCTACACGCCATGTTAGTACTTTCGGGTATCGCTCGTCCAAAAAAAAAAAAGAAGAAGAAAAATAATTGCGGCCCGGTCGGACTGCTGCTTGTGTTTTCAAGGTCCGCTAGGACCTACATAACTACCGTACAGGCATAGTTTTGCTACCCGAACAAAACGAAACTCGGTATGCCGATTCCGAGCGTCGGGTTTCTCTTTCCGACGACAAGCGGGCGTCCATGTTCCGCCACGCTGGACACACACCCATGTTTGCGCATGTCCGTGCTGGCGTGGGGATTTTCATTTTCACTATCGAACGTGGTCGCTGATGGTATCAGTGGAGTGAACCAAATAAGCCGAGTCGTCGGAATGTCGTGGTGCTGATGCCATTCTCAGACTCGAGTCGAGATGGAGCCAAAACGACCAATATTGCTTGCATCGTCCATATACGTGTTGGGGATGGCACAAAGGTGAGAATTGCTAAGATCTATGGCCCTTTGCGAGAGTCCGGAGGTGAAGAGCAAACATCCAAAACTGTATCACCGGCCCAATGCAATTCTGGCATCCGGTCCTGAGTAAAGCCGAAGTGTATTGAGACCGAACGAGGAAGAGATGCGTCGAGGTTGAAAAAAAGCCACCTTAGCGGGGTGGAGATGATTTCTAAAGTCGCGATTGCCTCGTCAGGTATGCACCGGAGCGCAGGAACAAGAATATTCACCCCAAATAACGACAGATGAAGGGACGAGGTACTGCATGTATTTATGTGGACCGAAAACAAGGGGAACGCTTTTTGTCCGGGATGCACCCTTCAATAACGATTACACGTCGTCCAAGAATTACGCACGTAGATGGGCGACCGTCGGTGTCGACGGCGAAACCACAATGAAAAGACTGAAAGGCTCTTCGCGTCTTCATCTCGAAGTTATCCAAGCCCCAGTGGCAGAGGGCCCCGAGTCATAGCAATGGACTTCCTCAAAGTGAGCAGCAAGCAGAAACCGTCCAAAGGAGATATCGAATGCAAGTACGGTGTCCGGATTCTCTTTAGTTTTGCGGCGTGTTGGGTAACCTCGAAACGCGAGCTGCTAATGGGGGCATTCTCCAAGCAGACTGCCGGGAAAATGGGCCCGAAGGACGTAGGAAGTCTACATTGCGATAGCCAACGCACCACATCTCTACTTTGGCTGATCGTGTTTAGATATCAGGTGATCTATGAAGTACGTGTTTAGCCCCCCTACTCTGAATCAGACGACCCTCGATGTCTCTGTTAGAAAACCAGTATTTCGTCCCGAGTTCTTAGTGTTCAACTTGCAGCTGGGAACTGGAACATTGTGTTGAGTCCATCCAATGTTATCCCCATTCGCTTTCCGACGGCTTCTGCCGAGATTGTGAGTCATGGGAATCCCCTCGGGCTCTTCGGGCTAATGAGTCTGAAAAAGACACAATGTCATAATATCATAGCTCGAGGGTTAGTAACTCACCTCATTTTTGCGTAATACGCTGAGTAGCCTATTGGTTGGTGGCTGTGATCGCAATATGGCCCATGTCACATGCCTCTGAAGCGACCACGTTCCATTCACCACTTCACAATGCTCAAGGACCGTTTTCCACGGCGTTTTTCTACAAAAGGGTCAAGTAATGTCAGCAAGAACACGAGAAAACGCAAAAATGCTTGTAAGCTTGCTTTTGAACTTATTCATACGGTATATATCTTTCCATCTATCTCTGTGAAAGAGCACGCGGGGAAACCTGTTCTTATCTTTGTAGAGAAATTGATGGATGGGACGCTACTAAAGCAGAGTTCCTAAAGCTTGGCCTTTTTCTAGATTTCTCTGCAGTGCCACGTCTGATGGTGATACCGTCAAGTGACCTGGCACGCGTTCGGATGCATTTCGCCAACGGTCCTGAATGCTGATGGCCCTTTTAGACCCGTCTCCCCCTCTCGTGATCAATGTTATCAGATAAGTTTTCATGCGAGAAAAAGACCCATTTTTATCGCTAATTTGGCCAAAGGGAGATCAGTTTAGTCGAAATTTATAAAAGTTGACAGGTCTGATGCAAGTCCACGTACGTGAAGTTGATTGAATCCCTTCGAATGCAACGATACTATATGCAGTATAGCCCATTGGATGGCGTCCTAGCCGGGCGAGTTTGCGCGGTCTTGTCATTGTCTCCGCGCGGGTCCGGCTTGTCGGAACTTCAAATTTTCATGCTCAATCAGCCACTTTCCGCACCAGGAAGAAAACATCCATTTGCGGCCATCAGACTCGGAGGCTATGAGAGGCATTCCTTATCACGTCTGGACCATCCAGAGTAGGTACAACGATTTCTTTTCACAGGGGTCCCAATATATGGTAAGTTCGCGGCAGGTCAGGATCAACACAGCGAATACTGGCAAATTTAAAATTGCTTGACCTGACTGCATAATCGTTTACATACGTGACACTGAGTTACGACACATGTATACGGAGAGTCGTCGCATTATCACTGCTGATTTTTTCCTCAACGCTTCGCAGTTTGCCGCGTCGTTTCGGACGCCCTTACGCGGTCCTGAACTGTGACACACTGTTGCTGGCTGAATGACGGTCACCTTTCGGGTATGTGGACAACTGATTCGTCCAACGCACACTAGTTTACAATTGAGATGCGCTTTTTCACAACCCCTGTGCCTCGATTTTTTGCTTACGTCCCTGCCTACGAACAGTTGACGGATGGGGTCAATGGGGCTGAAGAGAAGGGGGGTCATACTCCTCTGGAACACCTCTTACGTGATCTCCCCCTCTGGTCAGTCAAGTGGCCGTGTCGTCTTGGAAATAATACCGTGATTATTGGCTCTGCAACGCGGCTTATTACAGGGAACATGCGGTGATGGGAAACCTGCATGTCCTGTGACCGCGGTCATTTATGAACTTATAGGAGCTGCCGTACTGGGGGACAGCTGCTTGGTTCCAGGCAAAAATCACCCTGATATGTGTATATGGTCGTCTTTATTCCCTTCTGAAATGAACCCTACCGGAAATGGCGTGCTTTGCACGGACCTGGGCAACGGTCGTGTGCAGGAAGCGTTGGCGAGACAACCTATTTCAGTTATATTCTGAAAAACGTCGGTGTGCGCGCAATATGAGGCACTTGCATATGATGGATGCTATCAATTCGTATTCTGTGGTCTGCCGCCACGACAGGAATTGTCATTGAACCAGTAAAGTTAACAGGTTCTCGCGTTCGGGGGGAGTAACTGCTCGTTTCGCTAAGGGCGGAGGATGAATGGTATTACATTCGCGCCGCTACTTGTACACAAAACTTTCCCATCGGGTTCAGCGCCGCCACTCATTATCAGATAGCTTCACAGATTGTTCACTGAGAAATGTGGCTGGATTTATAATTATGACCGCATATAAGAGCGTATTGTCCACATTTATTCCGCATCGCGTAATACTAGTGGAACAATCATATCGGAAAGAGGCGTAATGAAAAACATAGGCAACATCGTGTTGGTTACGCAAGAATATCTACTCATCAAACCACGTACTGAGAGGTAGTAGCGACAGGGCCACGGTCAGAATCGTATGTGCTCTGGTTCGTGTTCCTCGGGTGAGACGATGGCACCCTCGGAATTGAGCGGCCAAAGCGAATTTCTAAAAAAGTTGGTTGGATCGTAGATACGTTTGACTTCGCAGAGCCTGTCCCAGTTCTCTCCGAAGCACGCCATCACACGACGGGGCAGTTCGTGTCTTCCTAAGAACTGCTCATAGAATTGGGACACCTGGACATCATCGAACATGAAAAGGCTCACGCTGGGTAGGGGGCCACCGATGGCAACGGGGGCAAGCGTCTCCGCGATCCACTACGTTCACGGAAATGTGTCGTGAGAAAGGTGCGAAGAAAGTAAAGAGAAGGGATACATGTGGGATACCTACCTCCTCGGCGGATTCCACGCACCGTGGGTCCTCAAAATCGATGTCCCATTGGTGAAGCGCGGCTACTGTGAATGCTGCCTGACGCTGGGACTTTGGCAAACAGCTGTTGTCAAAGTCCATCAGGGCCCCCCCAGCAAGTTCAAAGAGCCACGCTGCCACGAAATCGTCAAAAAGCGGGATTTTAAAAGTCGAACGCTACGCACTGCAGCCAACAGGCGTCTGGGCAAACTGCATGACGGTTTTGTTGATGATGTCGTCAGGCAGCGAGCTGATTAATGTGGACCGGATGTACCACTTGTTTCCCGCTGTGTTACTGTTTCAACAACGTTCTACACTGAACATCGATGTGGCGACTTACCGTTGCCTCTCAGAACTTGGGCAACACTGTCTTGCTGATGCAAAAACGATTTCTCATCTACTTCGTTTAGCAAGCAGCTTTCACCATCCCATGAGGAGATGGCCTGAAGAAATTCTTGACCCTTTACTTTGGGACCGACGTAGCACATCTGAATGACGACGAGGGAGTCTTGACCCGCAGGACCCGCGGTGAGGAGAATATTAGCATAAAGCTCCCGCGGCGCGCCCTTGACACAGTCGCGAAAGTGCTTGATGAGGGACGGGGCAGTTGCTCTGTGGAAACGACTGTGGGCGCAAAGATGAACATTGGCATTAGCGAAAGCCGATCGTGGATCTCACTAAATCAGACTGCCAGCGAACACCACAGGAACTGGGAAGGCCCTGGCTTTGTAGCGTGTGACAACGCCGAAGGCTGGGCCAGCCCCACGAAGCGCCCACCACAGGTCTAGACAGCGATCAGTCTCCTGAACCTGCATATCAGCGTGCCAGGGGACTTGCCAGAATTTTCTGTTTCGTTTGCAATCACAATGCGTCCGTCAGCAAGCACTACTTCGGCCTCGACCAAATTGTCAATGCTGAGTCCGTGAAGTCGTCCCAGGAAACCAAAGCCTCCGAGAAGCATAACAGCAGACCCAACCGGGTGGGCCGCGCTAGACAAACTGGTCACTAATCAGTCGTCTCAGGTGTCAACGTAATACCCACAATGGGATGTGGTACGGCACAGCACTACGTCCACCTGCCAAGGATTGCGCTTCCAAGGGGTTGGAGGCACAAAATTGATCAACCTCTTTTTGCCTCATTCCGGCACCAAAGGTGACATATGCATGCGAGTGGATAGGGGTTGCATAAGTCAACATATTTTGCGCGGAAACAAGGAATGCAGGGGAAGCAAACATGGAAGTAGGTAAATGCCGCGCAAGGCGGGACGTAGAAGGCGGCGGAGGCGGAGGGTTTCGACTCGGGCCATCATCAAGATATCCAAACGGATCTGCGGCCATAGAAGATGCCGATACCATCTGAGGTGGCGGTGGTAATGGCGGTGTTGGCGAGCTCTCGCCCGTCGGTTTGACGGGTGGGTTGAAAAGCCTTGCGGACGGTGTTTCATGAGTTCCATTGGCTATCTCAGGGACGGATATTTGAGGGAAATCTTCAGCTGGAGTGAAGGAATCTAGCCTGCGCCGACTGGAAGGACGGAAGGGTTCGCGTATATTTCCGGGATAGAGGAACGTGTCGACAGAAAGGGAAGACGCGGTGTATGTGCGCAGGTTCGCATCTTCCTCCCTTCTGCGTTTGCCACTCGCCGCAATATCCGGGGTGCTAGGCGCCGCTTTATCTTTACCCTTGTCGCCAAGCGGTGGCATGTCCTTAATGCTCGTAAAGCTTCCGTCCTCCTTTGGGGATTCGATTTCGGCTTGGACAATCCCACTAAGGTCGACGACAATATCGCCACCGACTGCCCAGCCAGCTGTACCATAACCGCCTGCTTTGATGGAAATGGCGAGGGAGTGGTTCTGACAGAAGAGGATAATTCTGGAAGCGAAGATACAATGTCAAAAATAGATGCACGTGTTCCCGGAGATGATTCATGGCTTACTGGCTGACGTCTTGAGCATCCAAGGGGCATGCGAGAGCCATGGATGCAATTTTGACGTCGCCGTTGAACATTTTGGAATAGTCTAGGAAACTGGTGGAGTTGGAAGACACAGAGGGGGGACATGCAAATCGCTTACTTAGTATCGGTCGGGAGATATACATCGCCACGTATCGCGCCGTTGAGCTCGGCGAACAGGTCAGCAGAAAGAGAGCGAGAGTTTTGTTCGGCCATGTTGCTTCAACTTGCCAGTGGTGAAAAGAAGGGGATAGAGGGCGAGGGTCCTTTAAATAGATGAAAAGGGTTTGGTCTTGATTTGTGCATTACCTTTAGACACATGTGTCCGTCGTTTAAAGAATGTCCGCATACGAGGCGGTGAAAGGGCCACATATGCTGGCATCTAGATGTAGTAAGAATACGGTAAGATTCTAGAAAAATCCGAATGGATGCAAGTCAACTAGATCTTCGAATGACAACACTGCCTGCCTGACGTACCTGTTGTTTTCTCATTCATTAGCCCACTCCACATCCGTTCTTCACGCCGCTCTACGTCATTGGTATACCTGAACAAGTTTGCGCAACGCTTTTTCTTTTTTTGGCGTAGGGCTGGGTAGGCGGCGACCGTATGCGGTTAGCTAACGTACCTTGCGTTTTTCCCATTCGTTAGCACACCGTCAGAGCCGCCATTGACGCTCGCCTCCACTAGTGGACCACCACCACCGTATTCGTGGAAACCGCATTAAAGACGCCGAATTTTGTGTACCAAAATCCGCCCAACTCTAGGGGAGAACCGTATATTGTTCGAATTTCGCCATGGCCCATGGCGGTGGGGCACTAAATGTCGCGATAGGGTCATGCCGCAATCGCCGCGGTCTTATTCATGGTAAGTCATCTCTCCACAACGCTCCACAGGACTGACTCCGTGCCCCACCCAGAGTCGTAGTTCATTGTGGAGATGTTATAGCCGGCGGAGTCGTGCCAGTGTGCCACTTTCCCGACGTCTCAGCTAGTTCACGCCCATTTCAGTCAATGGATGGAAACGACGTTGCTATACAATTATGCTACTGAGATGCGGAACAAGATAAGTTTGTTTCCTTGAATCATGGAGTCCCATCACTTAACACCCGACAGTCTGGGATCCTCATCTTCCCCTTGGCACATGATATTTCTCCCTGGGAGTCGACACGTCAACGAAGGCAAAGCAGTTGCCATCGATATCGCATCTTCTCCCAGATGTTCAAGTTTGCTCCCGAACAACTGCTGAGAAGTTCACCATTTTCTCATCAACTTTTACCAGATAGACCGACGGAAATAACGGCAGATCGACTATGGAGTTATAACTCAGGCAGGAAAGACACGATCCCGTGGATCTTGATGGTACTATGCCGCCGTTCGGCCGTCTAAATTGATCAGTCCGCTACAACTTTAGATATAGCGAAAAAGAGTGTGCAGGAAGCGGCATGCCAAAGATGCACGACCACGTCGAATAGAATAACAATGGTTCGTGAGAACATAAAAGAGGGTGTTGGAGTATATTCATGCTGTCAAATGTTTCAGAGACGCACTGGCCTGAGGGAAGCCCTCTCGTAATGATGACTGTGAACATATTATGTAAGACATCGAATTACCTGTGCATAAATGGGTCATGCGATACTGCGTAGAGCGAGTCAAAGACGACGTAAACAATGACATCCTAGGTGCGATTGTCAGACCGCTGGCGTAGCAGCTGAGCACTTGTCTCAACGAACCAGAGTCAGGCTATCAGGTAACCTTCTCTACAGCAAAATCCCTGCCGCTGGCAGTGATTCGGAGGCCTTGGGAGAAAAGAGCCGCGCGAACGAAATTTGATTATTTCACGACCCAAGTTGCATAAACACCTGGCGTAAATTCAAGAATACCAACGCTTACAGCACTTACTGGTGCATCAGCGTTTCAGCATTACTATCATGGGGGTGACCACTGGCAATCACGGAGATCTGATTCGATCTTCCAGTAATGGCACTGCTCCGCTGACGACACCATGTTTGTCGGCACATTGTATCCACTCCTGAATCTGTGACCTGTCCGCACCACGATGTGCGTGGGGGCCGTATTGGCGCCCCCAAACACCGATTTCTGTGTAGTTCTAGGGGATACTAGTATATGGTCAGCTCCGTGATAATCACGCGGCACACTGCGTACATTATTAGGTTCAGGCCACGATCGCCGAGGTCTTATTTACGATAACTCCTCTATGATCTCCCCCCACCGCTCCACAGGGCTGAGACCCTAGCTACCCGAGCTCACGGTGCTGCCCCTGGCGACGGCACTGATATGCAGGACAACCGAACTATCGTCGTACGTGATTGATTTCTTGGTCACCCCTCTCTTAGACAAAATGAAGATCACGTTGCAACACTGGAACTGGCGAGATAGAGAGCAAAAATAGAACGCCGTCGCGTGCGCTAGCCACGCTTGCAAGGATCCTCGACATCGTGACTGTACCATGGGCGGTTGACAGAACACGATTGGGGCATTCCAAGCGTAACCATATCATTGGCGTATGGCACTCCATGGAATCAATTTGTCATCTGACGAAAACCAGGATCACAGCGCCCTTATCAGCTAGCCAGCAAGTACGTCAATCAAAACTTAATGTTAACATTGGGTAGCGAGCGCATGAGTCTCGAATGTGTCACTATCCGCAATCTGCTTAGTATATAGTCACCGACTCGCATATGAAAATGCACCTCACCCTGAGCACGAGTGGATGGCACGTTTATTTACACAGTTGCTCAACCCAAAATGCAGGCTCACGCAATTGTCACCCCTGCATAGAAGAGCAGTGTCGGAGTCAATCATGTCTCACCTATCAGGATTATTAACACGGCCGGAATGTGACTAACCAGCTCGCCGGGTTTGGGTGCCAATCTGTGGTCTGATCCACACCTATCTTCAGTATCCGGCAGATTCCGATTGAAGGTACTAGTTTGCTACTGTAGGTCGGTGATGCCAACATCCACAGGGTGTGGAGCGCGGCAGTGATAGACCTCACTGCCGCGGTCCTCGTATCCCGGGCGGTCTTTTCGCGCGGGGATTCAAGGAGCAGCAAATCCACCGGTGTTATTTCTTACCTCTTAGTGTATCTAATTAGGTGAGTACTCATCTTCACTGGGGCAAATATCATAAGAGCCGGTCAACTGTTCTTGAAATGGGAGCTATGGCGGATTCAACATCCAGCATCGATAATGGGAAACCATCCGTGAACATGAAAGGTCGCAACTGGCAGCACTTCGCTCTCTAAAACCCGCAAAAAGAAGGTATAACATAATGTTTATCTCGGGGAACGGGAACCTTTGGTCGCTGGTCATAAAACAAGAAAAGTGTTGTGATATGAGCTACATGACTCGGCCCTTCAAGTGCTGTCCGAGCGAGCAGCGATCGACACTCCTAATGGCAGCTGAGCACCAAGCTCGGTTTCACCCTCGATTACCGGTGTCAACAACGAGGTCGTTCCCGGGCGAACCTTCTCCGATCGTTCTGTCATCGCAACTTCAAATTTGCCAATGATTTCGATGATAAACGCCTGGACCTCGATGACACTGTGGTTTGTGGTCTGTTCAGTACCTGTTTGGTCTGATGAGAGAGGTTACGTACGCGAATCGCCATCCCAGGCATGAACGGGAACCACTTAGGAATGTCATCCTGTTGTAAAACGAGGAATTATTACACGCAATCCGGGAAGATTGCGCCTTACAAGTTAGCATATACGCCGATCGAAGTCGATTTCTTTTCACTTGCTACGCCATCCAGCCAGCGGTCGGGGTTAAACTTGTGTGCATCCTCACCCCATAATTCTTTGTCACTACGAGTTTTCAGAACCGATAACCGTACGTATGCCGCCAGCACGCTCACCGGTTGTAGGCGGCGATCGATGCCACTATCTGAGTGCCCTTCGGGACGATTACTTCATTAATTACCTCGCCTGATACAGTGATAATCGGTTGAGAAAGCGGAAGGGTATCGTCGCTGGCAGCAATGCGGAAGGAGCGCACTACTGCCGGATGATACCGCAGGACTTCCTGGTTCAACCGAATGAGTTACGTGACCAGCACCACCGGGAAAACTATCTACCTTGATTACTGCCGTCAAGTAAGGCATGCCATCGATATCGGCTGCAGTAAACTGTATATCACCGCGTGCTTGGATACAGGTCTCCATGTCTCGGATCTCGGCGCGGAGTCTGGATTGTATTTCGGGGTGCCGCGCAAGCTCCAGGAGTAACCAGTTGAGGGTG
>JBBPUI010000984.1:0-13182 GCA_038094615.1 Heimioporus aff. retisporus | reverse complement strand
CGACGACGACGTAGCGGGCGGGCTACGACCCAACAACGTGCCATCAGCCAACGACGATTACGTGGGCGAGGACGCGGAACTGCACGCCCACCACCTCGACGTCGTCGTCGTGGCGGGCGGTACGACGACCCGACAGTGTCCCACCACCACCACGCGACGACGACGATGTGGCGGGCGGATCGCAACCCAACGGCGTGCCACTAGCACACGACGACGACGCGGGTGGGGACGTGCAACAGCACGCTCACCACCTCAACGACGACGATGTGACGGGTGGTACGGTGACCAGACAGCATCCATCACCACCGCGCGACGACGATGACGCGAGCGAGGACGCGCAACAGCACGCTCACCAGCTCAACGACGGCGACGTGGCGTGCGGTACCGCGACCCAATGGGATGCCGCCACCACTACGCGGCGACGACGACGCGGGCGAGAACAGGCCACAGCTCGTCCACCACCTCAACGATGACGACGTGGCGGGTGGTATGGCGATCCAACAGTGCATCACCACCACTGCCACCATGCGACGACGTAGCGGATGTATGGCGACCCAACGACGTGCCACCACCACCACACAATGACAACAAGGTGGGCGAGGACACGCAACAGCGTGCCCACCACCTCAACGGCAACGATGTAGCGGGTGGTATGGCAACCCAACACTGTGCCACCACTCTGCTACCACTGCACGACGATGACGCCACGGCAAGGCGTCCCGTAGCCTGGGGTATGCCCATGCAGACCCCTAGCTGTATCGGCTTCCCTCTTTGCATGTCACTTACCTCCAGCACATCCCAATACATAGAATCATCATCTCTGTGTGCCGAGGCACTACGCTCAGCGCTGTCCATAATTGAGGCACATTCTACTTGATGACCATTGCTAACTTGTTGATACCAAAATCTTCTAATTGCTTTACGTTTATGGGCGCGACAATGAAATGGAGGCTGCTGTCTTGCATTGCAAGTTGTGCAGCTTATCTCCTGTATGTTTCTCTCGCAATTTTATCCACCAGATCCTGTACTTTTTGTTTGCCAATTTCCAAGTATTTCAAACGGTGGCTACTATTTCATCGATCTGTGATGTTAGGCTATGAACTATCAGATCGTCTGCATATTTTCCACTCATGAGTAGGCCGAGCACAAATTCCAGGATTGATATCCGGAGCAGATACATTCCATTTAGGAGCGAATCGACGTTTTGGGAGTTATCCATGCTGACTAAACACCCTAAATTCAATCTATCAATTAATGCCATTGTGCCGGCAATGCCGAGCCGTCTGAGCACGAACCTTGTTGAGGTATTGTTCCAGCCGTTGCTGGAGGGATTGAGGAATAAAGTTTGTCTGAGATTAAATTTCACGTGATGTACACAACATACACAAATACATGTATTAGGATATCGCCTCATTCCCTCCAGCACAAGGATGGGAAGGAGCCTGCTCACCGGGATGAGGCAGCATCCTAGGGCATACGGGAGGTTCCGGTGGCAGTGACACAGTTGAACCTCTTCTTTACCGCTTGCTATCATCTATATCAAACATCATCATGATTATTTTTATACGACAGTCGACCGTTCGTGTCATCTGCCTTCTCGCAAGCATATGTAAATTCGCCTGTCTTCCCATGGACCCGAGGATTTCGCGAGCTCGATGGCATAACAGACACGGAATGTTACCCCGTCGGCCCGGATGCTAACACGGCTCCTTCTGTCTAGCGATCATCAGTTCCCGCAATGATAGGTTCGGACGAGGCATTACTAGCAAGCCTCGGGTATAAACAAGAGTTCAGACGTGCTTTTACACGACTCGAGGTGAGTAATCTAACTACTCGGTCCGATCGTTTCTGGATGGACGTAATTTCTGCTAGGTTTTTGGTGTCGCGTTTACTAACATTGGGCTGTTGCCATCGGTGGCGTGCGTCTAAACCTCCATGTCCAACGTCGACCGTTCTTCTTAATGGTACTGCTTAGCTCGGTTCTTTCGAGTTCGATCTCCAATGGAGGGGCGGTATCCATGGTGTGGGGTGTACGTCCCACCTCTTTCATTCGTTGCCTGTTTTTCATCCCTTCCAGTGGGTTTTCGGCTCGTTCTTTGTTCTTTGTATCGGAATTGCGATCGGCGAGCTAGCGTCATCGGCTCCGACGGCTGGTGGGGTATGTATCGTTTGTATTGCCTCAGCATAGACCAGGGCGATTAACCTTTTTGACAGCTGTATTTTCTCACGTATACAGTAGCGCCTCCTTGGTGTCGCAACATTTTGTGTTGGATCGTTGGATGTGAGTGCACCCCCGTATTCGTTCATTGCTGAGGATAATGACTACCATTAGATGCGAGCACAATTGGCTACATTGCTGGAATAGGTATGCAAGGCATTTCTCATCTCGTTCGTTTGGTAGATCTTCTTCGTAGCCTCAGTGGATTGGGGATGTGCCGTCCAGATCGCTGCTGCAGTTGCTATAGGCACCAACGGGCAGTTGGTTTTGACGACCCCTCAGACTTAGTGAGTGTGTTTGCTATTATCGCTCCCTTTAGTTGGTTGAGCACCCGACCAGTGGCATCTACGTGGCACTCATTTCCAGCCAGGGTATAATTTGCAGTTTCGGCACGAAAGTGCTTGCGAGGCTTCAAAGGGTATCCATCAGTGTTAATGTGCTGTGGGTGCTTTGTCGTGCTCCCGTGCAACGGTGATTCGAAATATGAGTAGTTTGTGTTTGGTTGTTATCATTTCTCTCCCGATCGTGACTCCAAAAGAGTCGATGAATTCGGCTTCATATGTTTTTGGGGACTTTACAAATGGTGAGGAATGTGTATATGGTTTTAAAGCTGCCACGTTGACATTCGTAGATTCTGAATGGCCAGATGTATTTGCGTTCATTCTCGGTTTGCTGGCGCCGCTCTGGACAATCTGTGAGCCATTCGTGCTTGTACGTCATACACGTATGTTGATTGCTGCAATTTGAAAGGTTGTTACGATTCGGTGATACATATCAGCGAAGAGACGTGCAATCCTGCAGTCTCCATACCTCTTGGAATAGTCAGTCTGCAAATGATTGTCGTATCCTGCTCTAACTTTGAAACTCCACCAGGTAGGCATGATCGTTGTCGCAGGGATACTTGGATGGGGTATGTCCAAGCTTATCTTTTTACGGCAGTTGATTATCCTAGTTCAACGTAGCGGTCAACATAACACTTGCGTTTTGCATGGGACCCAACCTCTCTGTCATCCTTGGTAGCTCTGTCGGTCAACCGATGGCCCAAATATTTTTGAATTCGTTTGGACAAACATGGACCCTAGTCATATGGTCCTTCGTCATCCTAGCACAGTAAGTTACACGTCCGCATCCCGTTCATCATAACACCCAATCTTTCCTTTCAGGTACATGATGGGCACATCTGCAGTCCTTGTATCCTCCAGGCAATCTTTTGCATTCGCCAGAGATGGAGCCCTTCCGTTCTCCAACCTGTTGTACCGGTTGAACGCGTACACAGGCACGCCAGTGAATACAGTCTGGTTTGACTGTGTGCTCGCAATGCTCGTCGGTTTACTGTCGCTCTCTGGCTCGCAAGCAGTCACGGCGGTGTTCATGATCTCGGTTATATCGCTCTACATAGCATACATCATCCCCATCGTGTCGCGGTTCGTGTTTGACAACAATTTCAAGCCCGGGCCGTTTTCGCTTGGGGCATTGGTGAGTTCCATTTTTTCTATTAGTGCGCGTTTGGGACTGATATGGCCCGAATGGCGTAGAGTGCTCCGATCGCGATGATAGCTGTTATGTTTATGGTATTCATTTTCGTGATATTTTGTTTCCCGTCTTCGCCGGGTCCACAGGTGGCGACGATGAACTTCACGGCGGTCGTGTTTGGCGGGGTAATGCTACTAGCGATGGTGTGGTACTACCTGCCAGTGTATGGGGCTGCGCGTCGGTTCCACGGACCGGCATCGAACGTGGAGCGCAGAACGGAGTCTGTGGGACATGCCAGTGGAGAATTCGACTTGGGTCAGAAGGGGGTGTAGAGGACAACGGAGGACGGCGTTGTTTCGCACACATGTCGCTTCGAGAACGAGTTGACAAAAAAAGTGGTATACCTCAATGCATCCATGTTGCTGTTTATCTGATTGATAACGTACTACTGCAAAGCGCATGAGAGGGCCAATGACAAGATCCACGGGATAACACCGCGTATCAACAAGACCATCCACTTCCGAATACGAAGGCAGACTTTCAAGGAAAAGCCTTATCTGAGACTCGGACCGACTCGCGTCCGGCATAGGTTTGTCAAGCAAATGGCTATCGTTGTACCACATGCACTTGTCTCCACTCACGATACGTGGGTTGATCCGCCAGCGGATGATCGTATCAGCGTGATTATGCCGAGTTCACGTTCGTTATGATATCAAAGGTGAGCAGGCGAAACTTTATTACGGTATCTGTTGGCGCTTGAAACGATCACATCAGGCTACGGCTTCTCGAGATACTATACGTTCGCTCCCAGGCAGTGCCCGCCCCGTACTTCCTGCGACAATACCGACTTTGCCCCATTGGGAGCCTATGGAACATCGCGAAAGACCGATTTTGAAACGGATAACAAGGCTCTGCCTTATAGTTTGTGCTCTTTGCAAAGCTCCCACCCCACTGCAACATGGCGTTGTCGGACGAAGCATTACTAGCCAGCCTGGGGTACAAACAAGAGTTCAAAAGAGCCTTCGGCCCCATCGAGGTGAGAACCGTCCGGAACAGCATATTACAAGCATGTTCAACGGGCGTGCTACTAGGTTTTTGGCGTTGCATTCAGTGCCATCGGTTTGGTACCATCGTTGGCGTGCGTCTAGGCTCCCCTCCCATGGCCCGCCGTGTTCTCCCGGCACGGCACTCACGTCGCTTTCAGTACCGTTTTTTCATATGGAATTTCCAACGGAGGAGCGGTGACCATGGTGTGGGGGGTACGTTCCAGGTTCTTCGTTTTCTGTTCTACATCTGTTCTTTGCCACCCTAGTGGATTTTGGGACTGTTTATCGTGCTTTGCATCGAGATTGCCATTGCCGAGCTCGCATCATCGGCTCCTACGTCAGGCGGAGTGCGTGGCATTCACACGTCGCCGTCTGCCGATGCTGATTGATTGGTCTGAACGGATAGCTGTACTATCTGACGTACAAGCTAGCATCCCCTCGGTGTCGCAACATTCTGTGCTGGATCGTTGGATGTGGGTGTCTACTTTCACGTCCGGTATTCTCCAAGCGCTTATCGCTATCTGTCAGATGCGATCACTATTGGCTACGTCGTTGGGATGGGTACGCACGATCTGTTTCCTCCGGCTCATCTAATAAGAAATATTTCCCAGCTTCGGTCAGCTGGGGATGCACCGTTCAAATCAATGCTGCAGCGGTGATAGGATCCAACGGGACGTGGGTCATCTCGACCTCAAAGTCTTAGTGAGCGTGTTCCCTATCATCTTGTTGTAATGCTTGAACGTGTGTGCGCAACAGCGGGATTTTCGCTGTGCTGCTTCTCAGTCAAGGAGTCATCTGTAGTCTGGGCACAAGAATGCTTGCGAGGCTACAGAGAGTGTACATAGCCTTCAACGTTCTGTAAGTCCGAGTCGCTCTTCCGTGCGGTGGCTTGAATTGCGGATAGGCTGTGTCTGATTATCATCATCGCACTCCCGATCGCGACACCCAAAGAGTTGATGAACACCCCTTCCTACGTTTTTGGTAACTTTACCAATCGTGAGAAACACATCCATGGTTTCGAGAATGTTATACTGACAATAGCCCAGTTTCCGGATGGCCAGATCCATTTTCATTCATTCTTGGCTTGTTAACGCCTCTTTGGGCGATCGGTGAGTCTACCTTTGTGTTTGGTCGCCACAGTGCCATGCTGATTCAGTTGAAACTTGAGGTTGTTATGACTGCGTTACCCACATTACCGAAGAGTCGTCCAACGCAGCAACTGCGACACCTTGGGGACTGGTGAGCTACCGCCTGCTGTAGTACGATTCAAATTCACTCACGCCGAAATGATTCCAGATCAGCGCCACCGCGATCGCGGGTATACTGGGATGGGGTAAGCTCAAATCGTTGCCTTTTCGTGGTATCTGACACTCGGTTCGAGATAGCCATTAACATAGCACTTGCGTTCTGCATGGGTCCTGATCCCTCCAGCGTCCTCAATAGTTCCATCAACCAACCTATGGCGACAATATTTCTTGGCTCGTTCGGACAGAGATGGGCGCTGGTCGTATGGTCACTCGTTATCATAGCCCAGTGCGTTGCTCATCCACTCCATCGCCACTGTCTTCATGTTATGCTTCCTCTTAGATACATGATGGGTACCTCGGCGCTCCTCGTGACGTCCAGGCAATCGTTTGCATTCGCCAGAGATGGGGCTCTTCCCTTCTCCAAGCTCTTGTACAGGATGAACTCGTATACCGGCACCCCAGTAAATACGGTTTGGTTCGACTGTGGACTTGGCCTGATCGTCGGACTGCTGGCGCTATTGAGTTCGGCAGCCATCAACGCCGTGTTCACGATCTCGATAACGGCGTTGTTCTTTGCGTTCACCATTCCCATCACGTCGAGGTTCGTGTTTGAAAACGATTTCAAGCCGGGGCCGTTCTTTCTCGGGGCGCTGGTGAGCTTGTCCGTCCTTCTCCGTTGTGCAGTGGTCGATCTGACGTGGTACGAACGGGTCGACGTAGAGCGCCCCGATCTCAGGGATTGCGGTCGTATCCATGGCGTTCATGCTCGTCATTTTCTGTTTCCCGTCTTCCCCGAACCCACAGGTGGTGACGATGAATTACACGGCGGTCGTCTTTGGCGGGGTGATGTTTCTCGCGATCGCGTGGTACTATTTCCCGGTGTATGGAGGCGTGCATTGGTTCCGTGGACCGGCCTGCAACGTGGAGCCGAACATTGAGACGGAGTCTGCGGAGAAGGTGGAATCCGAGTTGGGTGAGGAGAAGATGGTGTAGACCGGTGGGGTGAGGACGGCGGTGTTCGAGACGAGCTGGACATGGCATCAGCGGACGGGTCAGTCACCGCTGTCACTGGTCTGAGAAAGCTGAGGACCTCGAGTACGCACCTAATATTATGCCAACGTCGTATGCATATCACTTTGGACTTGCCACTGACGTCGTGCAGTACCCATGGCCAGCCAGCGATTCTTCTGACAACGGTAACGTCAAACAGGTTCGAGTACATGCTTGAGTAACGTACTCGGAAATGAACATGAGCTTACGGCCCTGTCCAAACATTCCTTATTCGGAACATCAATCAGCATTTCAGCCCTGTGTAACGAGTACTCAGTACTCGACTTCCGTCGGTGTTCGTAGTCTCGAACAAGAGCGTTCACCGTTCGGACAACGGTTCAACGACTTCATCGCTTTTGGTCGTCGTTCCGCCCTCCAGTTTGGGTCCTCACTGTCTTCTTTCTATCCTCTTCTCAAACTGCCACAGCTGAATTTTCATAGGCTTTCAACCCATCCGCAAATGAGTCGGACGAGTTGCGATTAGAATCCATCCTGTCCCGAACCTAGAACCCACGAGCATGCCTGTGACTGCTTCCCACTTACTAACAGGAACCAGTCAAGACCGGTGCCAGCTCGAGACTACTCGCTTCCATCACATGGCCTCATCCTCCCGATCCGGTATAAACTTTGATGGACCGCACATCTTTTCTTCTCCATCACCGTAATGCAATGTCCGATCATTCCGGAGAAAAATGAGCGGCGTGAGTCGCTCCGAGTTGGGGAAGGTTCAAATGGGAAGCGAGTTGATACTCCCTCCTCTTAAACACCCTCGATGTATTCTTGGATTCGTATCGATACGCTCTGATCCGATGAGCACGTGCTTCGACACTTGTCGCCATTCACTGCGTACGCATGGTTCGTACATGCGTGTAAGTACCATGCAATTTTGACGACAGGTGGTAAGTACTTGTAATCCACAGATGTCGAGCCAGACCTGCGATATCTTCCTCCTGCGCACTAATCTTAATTCAACAAAGCCGATTACGTCACTATTTCGGCTGCTGTGACTTCGTGCGTACTTGCACGTTGTTCGACCCTGTTTGCCATCAAACCTGCTTATTATCATACGCCCGTCTTGCTGCGACATCCGACCTCGTTTGCCCTGTCACGGGCATGTGTAAATTTACCGGTTGCTGCCCGATCTTTCCGCAGTCTCGAGGAATTAAAAGTACCCTAGTCTATCGACGATTTGGTCTTCCGCTTTGGGTTACTTTGGGAGATGGTATAACAGACGCATGGAACATTACGGATGAGACGGCTCCCTCTCCCTGGCCATGATACCAGTTTCCGCGCTGATAGATTCAGACGATGCATTGCTAGCAAGCCTCGGGTATAAACAGGAGTTCAAACGTGCTTTTACACGACTCGGGGTGAGTAGCCTAACTACTAGTATGGCACCAACATGTTTGGATGCAATTTTTACCAGATTTTTGGTGTCGCATTCACCAACATTGGGTTGTTACCATCGGTGGCGTGTGTCTAAGCTTCCTTGCCCTACATTGATTGTTCTCTCACCGATACTGGTAACGCTTTGTAGTTCGGTTCTTTCGAGTTCGATTTCCAATGGAGGGGCGGTATCCATGGTGTGGGGTGTACGTCCCATCTCTTTCTTTCGTTGCCCATTTTCATTCTCTCCGACAGTGGGTTTTTGGCTCGTTTTTCATTCTTTGCATTGGCATTGCGATTGGCGAGCTAGCATCGTCAGCTCCGACAGCTGGAGGGGTATGCATTGTTTACATTGCCTCGACATGGACTAGCATAATTCGATGACCTTTTTAACAGCTGTATTATCTCACGTACTCATTAGCGCCTCCTTGGTGTCGCAACATTTTGTGTTGGATCGTTGGATGTGAGTGCACTGCCGCAATCGTTCACTGCCGAGGATAACGACTACCATTAGATGCGAGCACAATTGGCTACATTGCTGGAATAGGTATGCAAGGCACTTCTCACCCGTTCGCTTGGTAGATCTTTTCCATAGCTTCGGTGGATTGGGGGTGCGCCGTCCAGATCGCTGCTGCAGTTGCTATAGGCACCAACGGGCAGTTGGTTTTGACGACCTCCCAGACTTAGTGAGTGTGTTTGCTATCATCGCTCCCTTTAGTTGATCGAGCACCCGACCAGTGGCATCTACGTGGCAATCATTGTCAGCCAGGGTATAATTTGCAGTTTTGGCACAAAAGCGCTTGCTAGGCTTCAAAAGGTATCCATCAGTGTTAATGTACTGTGAGCGCTTTGTCATGCTCCTGTGCAACGGTGACTCGAAATATGAGTAGTTTGTGTTTGGTTGTTATCATTTCTCTTCCGATCGCAACTTCAAAAGAGTCGATGAATTCGGCTTCATACGTTTTTGGGGACTTTACGAATGGTGAGGAATGTGTATATTGTGTGAATCTACCACGTTGACATCCGTAGTTTCCGGATGGCCAGATGTATTTGCGTTCATTCTCGGTTTGCTGGCGCCGCTCTGGACAATCTGTGAGTTATTCGTGCTTGAATGCCACAGTGTATTAATACTACTGCCTAAAAGGTTGTTACGATGCGGTGATACACATCAGCGAAGAGTCGTGCAATCCTGCAGTCTCTATACCTTTTGGAATAGTCAGTCTGCCCATGGTTGTCGTACCCTACTCTAACCTTGAAACTCCACCAGGTCAGCACAATTGTTGTTGCAGGGATACTTGGATTTGGTACGCCCGAACTGTCTTTCAATAGCATTCGAATATCTCACTTCGATGTAGCGATCAATATAGTACTTGCATTTTGCATGGGTTCCAATCTCTCTGCCGTCCTTGGTAGCTCTGTCGGCCAGCCCATGGCCCAGATATTCTTGAATTCGTTTGGACAGACATGGACCTTAGTCATATGGTCCTTCGTCATCCTAGCACAGTAAGTTACATATCCATATCCCCGTTTTCATAGCATCTGATCTTTCCTTTCAGGTACATGATGGGCGCGTCTGCAGTCCTCGTGTCTTCCAGGCAATCCTTCGCATTCGCCAGAGATGGAGCCCTCCCGTTCTCCAATCTGTTGTACAGGGTGAATGCGCACACAGGCACGCCAGTGAATACAGTCTGGTTCGACTGCATGCTCGCCATACTCGTCGGTTTGCTGTCGCTCTCGGGCGCGCAAGCAGTCACGGCAGTGTTCATGATCTCGGTTATATCGCTCTACATAGCGTACATCATCCCTATCGTGTCGCGGTTCGTGTTTGACAACAATTTCAAGCCCGGACCGTTTTCGCTTGGGGCATTGGTGAGTTCTGTTTTTGTATGCACAGATGTTTGGGACTGATATGACCCGGACGGCGTAGAGTGCTCCGATCGCAATGATAGCTGTTATGTTTATGGTATTCATTTTCGTGATATTTTGTTTCCCGTCTTCGCCGGGTCCACAGGTGGCGACGATGAACTTCACGGCGGTCGTGTTTGGCGGGGTGATGCTGCTTGCGATGGCGTGGTACTACCTGCCAGTGTATGGGGCCGCACGTCGGTTCCACGGACCGGCATCGAACGTGGAACGCAAAACGGAGTCTGTGGGATT
Organism: Heimioporus aff. retisporus; assembly: GCA_038094615.1. NCBI lineage: Eukaryota > Fungi > Basidiomycota > Agaricomycetes > Boletales > Boletaceae > Heimioporus > Heimioporus aff. retisporus. Next base: position 2,605 of record JBBPUI010000984.1, on the reverse strand, counting down.
CGGAGAGTTTGACTCGGACCAGAAGGAAGTGTAGAGGACGGCGTTACTTCAAACGTGTGGCGGCCCGAGAACGAGTTGACCAAAAAAGCGGTTCATTTCAATATATGTACATTCAATTTGCTGTTTGCCGATTCAACAGGCGTTGCCTTTCCATGTCGACTCCGAGGAATATCTGAGTCTACTCCGAGTTGGCGGGGGATGAGATGGATGGATTTCCCTATACCACCTCATCAAAATGGCTCCAAGTTTGATTTGAACCTGTTCGCTGACAGGAATTCTTGCCAGTGCCCTGCGAATGTCTGGGAAGGAGGCGACAATTCGGAAGTTGCGAACTTTCCGGCGTACCATAGCCCTAGCACACGGAGGTAGCCGGTAGCCCTGAGTACACTGCCACCGTCTAAGCCGTGACAGCATTCGGAGGCGGAGTCAAGCCTGTTGGCAGGGCTTTTCATTGAACGTTGGGCTTTTGAGTTCCAATGGACTTACATCAACCCTTTCACCTCGGCTGCAACAGGGTGACGTACGATGGATAGAGACGACACCGGGGCTCCATCGCACCCCGCCGCCTGGCTATACGTATAACCAGCCCTTCCCGGAGAGATACAGGTGGTCTTTTTATCAATATACCGTGGCGACTTACCATGGGTTATCGAGACAGAGCTGAGATCGATGCTCAGGGAAACCGATAAACTCTCTTCAATGCACTTGCAGCTCCGCGCTCAATCATTGTGACATGGGATTACCTCAGGCTCGGCACGGGCAGGCGCAAGGCCATATCAATATTGCTGTGATCCCGTGAGTACACGTTGGCTCACTACCGGACGCCAGTATTCGGTTATCTGCCTTATGACTATAGCCTCCGCGCCATTTCAATCGCTTGTTGCGGGAATTGCTCGGTCGCCGTTGTGACTGCCGCGGCAGCTTCTTTTCGAAGGTCGGTATAAACTGAAACGCAGAGATAAAGCTGCTCTTTCTCGTCTCTCACCACAATGGCCGTTTCTACAACAATGGAGCCGGACGAGGCACTATTAGCAACCCTGGGGTATAAACAGGAATTCAAGCGGGCCTTCAAACCAATAGAGGTGAGTGGCCAGTTGTGGACATACACCCGTATGTTCATCAGAGGTTCACTAGGTTTTCGGCATCGCGTTCAGCATCATTGGGCTGTTACCATCGATAGCGTATGGATGACCCGGCATACATGCCTTTCACGCGACGATTTCTCACCTTGTGCACCCCTTTTTCAGTTCCGTTCTTGTGGATGCGGCTTCCAACGGCGGTGCAGTTTCCATGGTGTGGGGCGTGCGTCGGATGTTCTCCTGGACGATTCTCTGGCTAAACCATTCCCAGTGGGCATTTGGGTCGGTCTTTATCCTTTGCATTGGAATCGCGCTCGGCGAGTTGGCGTCGTCTGCTCCGACGTCGGGCGGAGTGCGTATCTCCGTCTCTTATCTTTTGTGGACCTGAAACCCACACGCGTTTCGAAAGCTGTATTATCTTACGTACAAGCTGGCATCCCCTCGGTGTCGCAATGTGATGTGTTGGATCGTTGGTTGTGAGTGCTTGGCACGTTCGTTCTCCCGTTGGCGATTTAGCGACGTGCGGCAGACGCGAGCACGATTGGCGCGGTCGCTGGAATAGGTGAGCAATGCGTTTTTTTTTTTCGTCTTGACCCACTGATGGGCACCGTCTTTTCAGCTTCGATCGACTGGGGATGTACTGTCCAGATTGCTGCTGCCGCGAACATAGGTTCTAACGGGCTGGTGACCATCACGGCAGCCCAGTCTTAGTGAGCCTGCTTATCACCGTCGGTCGGTATGATTTATGAGCGAGCGTGCTGTACAGCGGCATTTATGTTGCACTCATCTTCAGCCAGGCCGCTATCTGCAGCCTTGGCACGAAAGTGCTTGCCCGGCTTCAGGGGCTATACATATTTGCCAATATTCTGTCAGTTCTGGTCGTGAGCGTAGTTTCGTGGTCTCGTCTGAAACGTGCACAGGTTGAGTTTCGTCGTCATCATTGCGCTGCCGATCGCAACGCCAAAAGAGCTCATCAACCCGCCTTCCTATGTCTTTGGGAACTTTACCAATCGTGAGGAATTTCTATCGTTTTTTTTGGTGCTGCCGCACTGATCATTTTCTAAAAGTCTCCGGGTGGCCAAACGTACTCGCGTTCATCCTCGGTTTGCAAGCCCCTCTCTGGACGATCTGTAAGTTGTCGTTGGCGCATGAGTGTCACACAGCCAGATCAACCCTCCTTGTCTCAAAGCTGGTTATGACTCGGTGATACACATCAGCGAAGAGTCATCCAATGCTGCGACTGCTGCACCATGGGGGATAGTACGTCATACATCCCGCGATCCTACGTCGTGCTCGACCGAAAATCTTCACAGATCAGTGCGATCGGAATTGCGGGTGTGTTGGGATGGGGCAAGTCCACACGCGCCGCATATAGTACCTATCTGACATCTTAGTTCGACCTAGCTATCAATGTCGCGTTGGCGTTTTGCATGGGCCCGGATCTCTCTGCCATCCTCAACAGTTCCATCAACCAACCTATGGCCCAAATATTTTTGAGTTCGTTTGGACAATCGTGGACGCTCGTC
>JBBPUI010000983.1:0-13183 GCA_038094615.1 Heimioporus aff. retisporus | reverse complement strand
AGCGAGCGCTGTGCCAGTGCGAGAGGACGACGGTGTGGACGTCGTCCACGGGCGTTTGCATCGCCGTCGCGTTGCGCACGATGGATTTGGAGTCGGGCCCGGTGTCGAACAGGACGCGGTGGTTCAAGTCCTGGCCGTCGACGTGCGTTTCCTGTGTCGGGGGCGTTTTTCGATCGACTACATCAACTGGATACGACGTACGATCAAGGCCGAGAAACCGTGCGCGCCTGGAAGGAGTGATGGGCGGTCGTGATCACGTCGGTGGGTGAGATCGCATACCGCAGCAAAAGTGTTCGAAATCGAGGATGGGGACGCCCGTCTCCGGGTCGATCTCGGGCTGTTGGTCCGACAGATGTTGGCGCAGCTCGTGGCTGAAGCCCGGGGGCAGTTTGGTCATCCTGACGTTGCGATGAGATCCCTTTACTACGCTCAGCGACTTGACCGATTTCCCCCCCTCACCATTCGATACAGTTGTCCACGAGAAAGGTGACGGTCAGGTTGTCGACCACGACCAGACCTGCGCGGGAGTCGATGGTGGTAGCCGACATGTCGCCGGGAGTACTAGGATCGATCGATGAATCTTATCACACACGCATGTACAACATTAGCATAGTGACCCATACGCATATTCTTGCATGTGAAACTAGCATTATATGACACAACATGATACCTGACCCAACGAACGAATCCCAAACCAGTTGGTAAAACAAAGTAAAAAAAAAGAACCCCCCAACGTCGACCCGATCAGCCTTTTATCATCCCGAACGCGCTGGCCTCGACCACGCGTTGCCTGCGGAACGCCTGTTACAACGCCACCCGTCAGAGTCGGGGCCGTGCTGCCACGGACGAGAACGGGAACGCCACGAAAAAAACGCACCTTGCGGTACTGCACGCGCTCCCACGTCACGAACGCGACGAAGACGATCCCGATCGCGGTGATCCCGCCATAGACGCCCAGGCCGACGGGCAGGACCTGGATGGACGTGCCCGGCATGGCGAACGCCGCCGCGGCGGTGGACGACGGCTAGGCAGCATGCGCAGCCACGTGAGCGAGCGGTGCCTTACTTTGCAAGATGGGAGAGGGGAGAGGGGACGGGGGGACGTACGGTGGTGGCGGCGGACGCGGTGGCCGTGGTGCAGTTCTGCACCTCTTGGATTTGGTTGCCGACCGGGGTGAGCGTGATGACGCAGGTCTCGGTTACGGTGCCGTTGACGCTGTGGGGGGTGTCAAACCGTGGCTGGGTGCCGCTGGTGCGCAGACTCACGTTTGCACGGTGGTGAAGGAGGTGGGGGAAGCAAGGGCAGCAGCAGGGGCCGTGAGCGAGGCGACTTGCTGAGAAGGCAGACCAGACACGAGAGCCACAAAGATGCAAAAGAGAGCGAAAAAGCGGGAATACATGGCGAGGAAGAGAGCCAGCTCTTGATGGACGACGACGAGGTAGAAAGGCGACCAGCCTGCTAGGGAACGAATCTCGAGGACAATGCGAATTTATCCATAGCGACAATGAATTGCAATTGTAGTCGATTTTTATCAACAAGGCTATTCTAGTCCACACGGATAGATTACGCCGTATGGACTCATCTCATCACATCCCTCCCTCGACCACCTTGTACGCCTTGCCCTCCCGGTACCTTCTCTTCTCCCGCAACAGCTTCATCACCGCGCCAATCAGTCTCGAGATCGCCTGGCTCGCCCACTCCTCGAAGGCGAGCGACACGACAATGTTCACTAGTACAAATAAGGCAAGCGTTGCCCGTGCCGAAAAGGGAATCGGTATCAATTCCAGGAGCACCTCTATCGCCTTCGGGGGGCGTAGCAACACAAGCAGGTTGAACAGCGACAAGGCAATGATGGACACCATCAACCACCCTGTTCCGTCGCGTCTCTCTCAGAAACCCGATCGCTATCAATATCATGCCACTCACCGTTCGTCCACATCGACTTGCGGTACGGCGGCCCGATGCTAAACACCGCAGCAACGAGCACGTATTGGAAGCACGACACCAAAAACAGTACCGTGTTCTCGTAATTGGTCGCGTTTAGGTGTTGGTCCTCGCGGTTCGGGTCGCCCGTTGATGGCCTGTACCTGAAATTCGCAAGTCAGCTCGGCAGCATAATCACTTCCCTGTTCAATCTCACCATTCTTGACGCCGAACCCAAAAAAATGTAAAGAATTGCGTCCCACTCGTAAGAACAACCTGTCCGATCAAACTAACGAGAACCTTTTTCGACACAAGGCTAGCCGTCGGTCGCTTGTGATAGATTTTCGGAAACGGAAGCGTCCGGCCCACTGAAACGGTACTACATCAGTATGCTGACGGAAGGTCGTGCCACCGGGGCTTACTAGAGACCGCGATGGGGATAATGATGAACAAATCGATATAGAGGAACTGTTTCAGAGTTACCATCCGTTCGTTCTGATCGGAAGATATCAACTGACCTCAAAATCGCCGAGCGACGATGCAAATGAGTAAAGTAACGTTATGGTAGTGAACTGGATAAGGGAATATAACGCCCTGTTTATGCCAATGAGATGCGTCCCAGAACCCTCAGGGTAGTACTTACATGTATTTGAAACACGAAAAACTGGTGGTCAAGGCAGCTCTGCCTTCCTTGATAACCTCGATAACGCAACTGATATCAGGGATGTTGCTCGTGAAAGGGGCCGCAACCGATGCTTCTGCTTCCGACAACGAAATTCCCACATCAGCAGCCTTGAGCGCAGCACAATCATTGGCACCATCGCCACACATCAAAACAGTGTAGCCGAGCCCTTGTAAACGTTCTACCACCTCGTTCTTCTCGTCCGGTGACATCCGAGCGAATACCTGTGTCTTCACGAGCATCTGTAAACAGTCAACGAGGTTACCAACCACAAGAATGAGACCATACACGCTGAACAGTCTCGAGTGGCGCGTAATTGATCATCCACCTGAAAACATCGCCAGTCACAACTAGTGTATAGTCTTGGGAGGTAATCTCGTCCTCCGTCACACTGTGATTTGGCGGTGCCAGTGGTCGGAGGCTATAATCATCCAGCTTCCATGGGGGATTGTCCATGCATGACCACTCCAACTTTGACAATGGCGAGGTAACGTTTCCTATGACTCGTAAAGATAAGAGAACGGAATTGAATCATCCATCTTACCTCGAATGAACACAGGCGCAAAGACATGCGCAGCTGGATTGACCAGACTACACTCCCTTGCAACACTGACAGCGGTGAGAGGGTTATCGCCAGTGATCATCCGACACGCTAGATGTGCGGCTCTCAGAACTTGAATGGTAGGAGTGGTGCCTGGCTTGAGCTTGTTTTCAAAGATGATCAATCCAAGAAAGCGCAGGTTGGACTCGGCTTGCTCACTAGCGGTGATCATGAGGGCACTGTCGCACCATAGAAAAGAACGACTAACCGCTTCATTTTCTGAGCTTTGAGCCACGACAAACCCTCTAGGCTCTTGCCAGCAATCGCGATGACGCGGTATCCTCGGCGAGTATAATACGATAGCAAATCGTCATAATCGTGCGGGACTGATATTTTCAAACGTCAGAGCACCAGAAATGACTAGTAAGGAACTTGACGAACACGAGTCCTTGTCGCAGATCTCGGCCATGACCTCGGGCGCACCCTTGACATAAACCTCCATGCTATTGCTCTTGAGTCTCTTGACGACAACACTCATCCGTCGTAGGGCCGATACAAATTCGAATGTTCGGATGACGCCCAGCTCCAGGAAATGTGCATGCTAGCGACGGCGGTGATCAAAGAAGAGCTCAAGGGCCACATCGAAAGACGCACTCTTCCATTGGTTTTGAGCGCATCTTCGAGTCGGAATTGTGCACTGCCAGGCGGGCGAACAACCGTCTGCACTAGCGCAGCTGGCCGTTCGGCTCCACCCCGTTCCTTGATAATCCCGGTGCCAGCAATGAGTCCTTCCTCGAGCGTCCATTTCGTAAACTCGAACATCTTCACATCTAGTGGATCCCCGATAGCTTCACCTCCCACTATTTTGAGCGAGTGGCAAGTTGCGAGAGCGTGCAAAAAACTGGCGCGGTCTCGCCCGATGGGGAGATCATGGACGTTGTCGATGAGCTCACCAAATCGCTGTTCCAAACGATCCAGCGATCGTACCCCAAGGATATCAAGTCCATCTTCCGTGAGTGTACCTGTCTTGTCAAAGCAGCACAAGTTGATCTTCCCGCCTACGTTGACCCGGGTGGGTGAGATACAAAAAATGCCCAGCTTGCGAAGACGACCGATTGCAAAGCTGATACCAATGGACAAGGTAGCCGGAAGAGCCGGAGGAACGACAACCGTGAGAAGATCCAAGGCACGAACAAGGATTGTGAGCGGTTTAACCTTTTGGGCGTCAGAATACGAGAAAGACTACTCAGAGACAATTTACCCCGAGCCTGATAAACTGCACAGCACTGGCGCAAAAGCCAAAGACAGCCATCCCAGCAAGCACGATAATAAAATTGATCGAGTCACGATAAAACTTGAATCCCATCGGTTTTGGAAACAACATGGATCGAACTAAAGCGCCTTTCGTGGTGTTGAATCCTTTCAATGGTATCAGCATGCATGAATTGGCAGCATGTGTTTATCAATCACCAGTCCGAACAACAAGCCCAAGGGCCGGTTTGCCAACAACTCCATCGAAACCAAGCGCACCACGAATGCGGACCACTCGGGTACCAGAAAAAACGAAGCTCTTGGCAAGATCGCCCTGGATATCCTTCAGGTCCTGCCACCGTGCAATGTCCTCATCCTTGGCTGAGATTTTTGAGACTGGCACACTCTCGCCGGTGAGCATGCTCTCGTTCACAATGGCGTCGCCAGACAAGAGAAACATATCCGCTGGGAAATATGATGCACGTAGCTCGGAAAGATTGACAATGTCGCCAGGTACAAGCTCCGAAGAGTCGGTTACGATCCCTGGTAGAATTCACGTCATGATGACAGGCGCAAAGTACAGGAGAAACCTACACTTCTCGTCGGCATAGACGACAACTTCACATGAGAAACGTGACATCTCACGCATGCGTTTAATAGTCTACAAGATGGTCAGTACTCCATGCCTATTCCACTTGAAGGAGCCAAGTTTACCTTCTTAGTGTCCAAGAGTGTTGTGATTATACTAAAGGCCGATATTAGTGCAATACAAAAGGCATAGTACATGTAGTCATCAAGGGACCACAGGATAACGCTTGCAATTTGGAAAACATAGAATGGATGGATGATCTTTTCTGGGGTTAGTGCATCGCCTGAGATTGAAGAGACGTACATACCTCATCCACAAGGAGTGCCAAGGTTGATTTTCCAGCGATGTCAAGTAGATTAGAACCAAATAATGTTAGACGTTGTTTCCTGGTATGTTTCGATAAACCGTTTTGTACAACCTGCGATCCCACCCAGGTCGGGTCTCTCCAATCCCTAAAATAAACATAAGAGGCGTGTGTGATGCATCGAGTCATAAACCTACCTGACCATTGCGAACAGTCCGGTTCGAGTGTCCAGAGCAAATCGTGAGTAACGATAATCAACTAAATGGAGATCCTCCAGCATTTCAGTTTTACCCTCGCCATTATCCCCATTTGGTTTTGATCTAGAAGACACAGAAGGTTTGCGGGATCGTCCGTTCGAATCGGTTGAGGTACTAGCAAAGACAGTGGATCGCTCATAGGGGTATGATATCCGTTTGACGGGAAATAGTGTTATATCTCTGTGTGGGGACTGTGGCACGGAAATTTAGATGTGCTTTTGGAACAAAACTATGCATACCTCGACCACTACGAAACCATGTTTGAGATCCTTGAATGCCTTTTCACGTACAACCCACCTGAGCCATAGGCGAGGAAGCCAGTGACCCAGTAGGGCGAGGATACCGCATGTTAACACACTCATGGCCCACCAAAGCCATTGGCGCCAAGGGACAACCTCATAGCCCACGAAGCGCAAGGTGCTATCCTCGTCTGCAACATATATAGTCTGTCTGCTGGGTGGGCCCGGCGGTGGTGGATCCAGAGATTCTAGAGGTGCATCGATGTCTATACGAACCTCGTCTCCGAAAATTGGGTCGGATGCGAACAATGGTAGGTGGGCAGAAGGGCCAGTGGGAGACGGTGGCTCAGAGCCGAAGTCAATCTCGCTTGGGACAGGACTGGATACCCGGGACACATTAGACTCGGCGCTGTCATCTTCCTCGCCCGAGGCATAGCCCCAGCGCTCTTCGCCTTCGTCCTCCGATCCAATGGCGTAATCAGAACCCGCGTCTGACAGTCTGCTACGTCTTGAACGGCGAGAGGGTGAGACAGAGACACGGTCCCCTCCACCCCTGCCAAACAACTGGGCGATGTTCCCGAATACGGAGGACCTGGCCATCGTGGGTGATGGTGAACGCATTTGGTGCCTCCCAGTGCTGGCGGCCAGCAGTTCGGTGTCTTCTTCTGCCCCGATGTCTGCGTCGCTCACCGCTGAGGTCGCTGCAGAAGCGCGACTCTCTGTGCTCATTCTGCGCTTTCCCCTGGCCCTGCCAGAAAAGGAGGGTGCCGTGGTGCTGTCCTCACTTCTCCTCCTACTCCTTATCCAATCAAAGCTCCGTCTCTCTGGAAGGCTGCGTTCTGAATAAGACATTCTGGATGCGCTGGACGGAATTGCAATGTGAGCTGGACCGTCGAACATGGCACCGTCGCCACCATCAGGACCACCGTAGTGCGAGTCGCGGCGTGCATGGGAACGCTGTGCGACCGCATCGTTGATGTCGACGGAAGACGCGCCCTCGGTGTAGTCGTATACGGGACTAGAAGGACCCGCTTGGACCATTGCCCTGAAGTTAGCGAGTTGTGGACACGGAACTGAGAACTGAGTCAGGAGAGACCGAACGACCTCTTTTGGCAAGTAGCACTTGTCGGCAATCAAGCCAAACTGGTTTAGTGCCACGTCGCTTCCTCGTTGGTGCACAAGTTACATGTGTAGGACACGGTGGGTGGAAAATAAATACAACTAGCCTAGATATCTCCAGATGAGAAAGAAACAGACAAACGTGAACACCGCGCCGCCCAAAAAGATGTACATGTCTTGTGTACTGGGTCACCAAGTCAGCAATTGATCGAAGCGAACGCAGTGAGACAGACCTTCGTCGCTCGATCCATCCAATCACGTCGCGACTGAGACCCAACGTGTTTGCAGCACTGAGCAGTCGTCTCTGGGTACCCTTTAACACGTTGCGTTGGTCGACAAGGTTGTCCAGGACTTCGCGGCCCTGGGCGAGGAACTCGTCGAGCCGCGCCTCGGTAGATTGAATGAAGGAATGTTCACGCAGTGCGTGGTGCTCACGGAGGGTCGAGTTTGAGAAGGGTGGTGGAGTTTGAAAGGGAGACTCGGAGTGCTGTGAGGAGGTAGCGGCGTTGAATTGACTAGTGATGCGTCTCCGGGTGTCTGATGGAGACGAGGACTGGATGGCGGATGGTGTACCCTGAAGGAGCTCATTGCGCTGGGATGCGGCTCTCTGTAGGGCATCCTGCAGCGGTTGGGATGAAAAGGGAGGAGAGATATACCTCGTTCTTTATGTGTTCAAACTGGCTCTTTAGGTCTGCGTAGTCTGCGCGAAACTTTTGCACCCGCCTGGAGGGTTGTGAGCGGGGTCGAAGGGGGTAGAGAGAGGGTGTACATTTGGCCCTTTTCCTGCTTTGCCTTTATGATCTCTCTCTTGGTCATTGCGTCATAGTCCTCGATGGTGCGCTGCATGGCGGCGAGGGACGCGGAAATCTGTCCTAGCAAAGGGTAAGCGTGCAGTGCGGGCGAGAGGGAGAGATTGAGACCTAGCAGGGAGGCGGAATTGTCGCCATTTCGGAGGCGTTCGAGGTCTGCTGTGAGCGAGTTCGTCTGTCTCGTTCCGAGCGTGTACAGCGCGTTCATTGGCAAGCCCAACTTTGTTTACGGACAAGCCCTAAACTGGTCTCTACTTCCGTTTTCGGCCCGCCCGCTCCGCCTTCTCCGTCCGCCGCGCCCGTTGCTTCCGCCGCTCGGCCCGACGGGCAGCCTTCGTCTCATACTTGACTTTGCTCGTCCTCGTCTTCCGCCTCGACCGCGTCGCCTCCCCCCGCTCCGCCTCCCTTGCTCGCTCCCGTGTCGGTGCCGGCGGCGTCGACAGATCAAAGTCCTGCACCACCGTCACCGTCGCCAGCTGCTCTTCTCCCTCGTACTCTTCCTCCACCTCACCAGCGCTAGACACTCCGTCCCATTCGGCCTCGTCTGTTCCTGCGGTCAACACGCTGCAAGGAGATTCGCGTTCCCATACCTGCAAGACCCCCATACGCACTCTCGACTTCGGCGGCATTCCGTGCGGCCCGTTCCGCGAGCGCGCGACGATGCTGCGGTGGCATGAGAAGTGTGCGCATGTACAACAGGCGATCACACCTCTCGTCGCGTCTCTAGCCTCTCCTGCTTCTCTCTGAGCTGTGCCTTTTTCTTAGCCTCCTCACGTCGTGCGACTTTGCGCTTGTGGAACCCCGTCAAGAAGGTCCTCCGTCGGGTTGGTCGCAATCACCATGTATGCGAGAGACGCCTACCTGCGAGCCTCCTCGTCGAACACGACCTCCTTTATCTGGGCACGCCTTGCACGCTTTTTCGCCGCGACCGCAGAATGAGACCGGGTAAGGACGGTGATGTTGTCCTTTGCCATCGAACGTTCAGGTACAAGTCGTTCAAGATAGCCGGCTCGGGGATGTCCGGCAATATTTACGTAATCCAAAGGATCGACTACTTGGGAATGTCTTCGACATCGGATTCGTTATAAGACTCGCTCTCAGGCAAGCCAATATTTCATTCCTTTTCTTCCTCCTTCCCCTCCTCCTCCTCCTCCCCTTCCTCCGACGTTTCCCGAGTACTCCCACTAATGCCTGCTCTCACCGTACCCGACCCTCCTCCAAACCTCGACGACCCTTCAATTTCCCCCTCTCGTGACTCTCCCAACCCTTACCCGCGACCGTCCCCGCCCCGTCCTCAGAGACTCTCTCCGGACGTCCTCTACGCTCACACTCATTTCGATGCCAGTGGTGGCCCCCCTCATCATGACAGGTCTTATCCCCCCCTCCTTCCATCTCAGTTCGCCTCTTCCCCCCCTTCATCGGGCATGTTCAACTATTTTGCGCTCCCTCAGGCCCCAGCCAATTGGCACCCCCACGTCCCATTCCTTCATCACAATCCTTACCCCCCTCCCCAACCCCCTCAGGTCGTTCACAAGGTCTGGATCCTCGACTGTAGATCCTGTGGTACATTTCTAACAAATCGTGGCATGAAAGCAAGTCTTATCCTCATATCAGTCCAATCTCAAATCTGATCTGATCATTCAGGCTGTACTCTTACTTAGACCCAATGTCTCTCTTTTTTCCACCGATGCCCTCCCTGTAAACTGTTCCGCATACTCCACAAATCCAGATGCTCTCCGTCCACCTCCCTGCCGTCCTTTTCCCGCCTCATCAACTCCACGCACCTGCGAGTGCCTCACTCAGACGCTCTGCTGCCACGCCTGCGGTACCGCTGTAGGTTACATGATCGTCATTCCCGTGAGATTTCCTCCGTCGGCTTCTCTTGATTGCATGGATACAACTGACCCTGATTATATTTAGTGCGCTAGGTGCACATCTTCAATTTCCGCGACAAACCGTGCGACTAACGGGCACCGCTTTGTCTTCCACTCGACCGAAATTGTTGCTTCGGAGCGATATCATATCCCCGACGAACCTGGTGTCGTACCAATGGAGTATCCCATGCCTCCGCCGCCGCCGCCATCGTCCCCGCCTCCGCTTGCACATGCTTATCCCACCATTTTTCACTCCGACGACTCAACGGCACGCAGGCGATCCAGCAGTTCAGTTCCACCACATGTGTCCCACCCGCTCCACAGTTCATTCTCGTCACCACGCTCTGATTATCACACACCTCTACAAATGGGATCGCCTGATTTGGACTCTTCATCTGTCAACTCTTCACCTCAACTCTTCACATCCATCCCTCCGACTTCCCCTCGGAGATCACCTCGGCCCGTCTCCCGAACTTCGTTTTCGTCCAACCTCGTCTCTCAGACACCCGGGGAGACGAGAGGGACGACGCCTGAAACTTGTCCGCGCAAGCTCAAGGCGGGAGATGTACTGTATTGGCACCATCTTGCAAAGCATGGCGAGATTCCGGGGGTCCAAGAAGATCCCCGAGCTAGGATACCGAACCGGAGAGATGTGGCCAATTTTTTTGAACGGTGAGAACGACCGGATCCGCGGAACGGAGCGCCTCTTGCCACAGATACGTGATTGGGACGTGTTAGAGAAGCATTCTGCATGATATATTCACGACACTCGACGCGACCGACCACACACACTATCTCACTCTTCTTTTCGTTGGCGAGGGACGGTTTTGGTATCTATTTAAGCTGAACGTTTCAACCCCATTGTGCATTTTACGACTCTCACTGAATACCACGATACCCACATGCTGTTTCTATAGTTGTCAAACGGGGACTTGTACACACTTGATTGGGTCGCTTCACTTCATACACTGTTTAGTTTGTGTTCTCATCCAGATCAGCATGAAACTCGCTTTGTAGATTCTGGCAAAGTGCCACGGCGCACCAGCGTTGTTTGTGAACACCTGACAGTGAGTGCCATGCCTACGCGGAGAAATGTCGGTCGGTGTATCCGTCCCGTGGCGGTGGGGCTGCCACAGTATTAAAGTGCCTACTAGCTGCAGGTGGGGTTCCTCATCGAACCACGCCATGACATCCTACCTCAAGGTTGTGGGGACAAAGATCGTCGACGGGGATGGCAATGAAGTCGTCCTCCGCGGAGCTGGTCTCGGTGGGTGGATGAAGTACGTCTCACCCCTATGTCGAGCACACAGGTCTTACCTCACTTGGCGCAGCATGGAAAACTTCATATCCGGATACCCTGGATGTGAGTTCCAGATCCGCGCTGCTCTTGCGGATGTCGTCGGCCCCGAGAAATCCGCATTCTTCTTCGACAAGGTAGGCGGACTCAATCGCCGCCGCTGTCGTCTCGCAGGCTTCTCCGCTTGGTTTGGCTGACCACCCCCTTTTAGTTTTTGGAGTATTTCTTCCAAGAAGAGGATGCCAAGTTCTTCAAAAGTCTTGGCTTGAACTGCATCCGTTTGCCGTTCAACTACAGGCATTTCGAAGGTGATCCTTTCTTACCGAATCGGCGTGTCGATCGTCTTCCTCATCAATGCCTGCCGCCGTAGATGACATGAACCCGCGGGTGCTCAAGCAAGACGGCTTCAGGCACCTCGACCGGGTCATCGATCTCTGCGCCCGGCAGGGCATCTACACCATCCTCGACCTTCACGCCGCCCCCGGTGGCCAGAACACGGACTGGCACTGCGACCACGGCACGCACCTCGCCAACTTTTGGAACCACAAAGACTTTCAAGACCGCACCGTCTGGCTGTGGACCGAGCTCGCACGGCACTACGCCGGGAACAGGTGGATCGCGGGGTACAACCCCCTCAACGAGCCCGCGCACCCCGTGCACGCGGCCGTCGTCGCGTTTTACGAGCGGGTGTACGACGCCATCCGCGCGGTCGACGCGGACCACACCATCTACTTTGACGGCAACACGTTCGCCTCCGATTTCTCCCACTTTGGCGACGTCCACAAAAAGTGGGCGAACACGGCGTACTCGATTCACGGTATGCGGGCATGCTTGTCGGTTGGACGAGTCCCTCATCGCTTCTTCAGATTACTCCGTCTTTGGTTTTCCCTCCTCCCCGGAAAGGTACGTCGGCAGCGACGAACAGCGCAATCGAATGAAGAGGAGCTACGAAAAGAAACGAGAATGGATGGACGAGCATGGGCTTTGCGTCTGGAACGGTGAATGGGGTCCCGTCTACGCCCGCAAGCAGTACGACGGCGAAGCTACCGACGCCATCAACGAACAGCGCTACCGAGTCCTCAAGGACCAACTTGACATTTACAACGGCGTGCGTTTCCCCCCCTTCCCCCCTCCTGCCTGATCGCTCAGGACGCACATTCCCCCAGGATCGTCTGAGTTGGTCGATCTGGCTGTACAAGGACATTGGGTTTCAGGGCATGGTCTACGTCTCACAGGAAACCAAGTACATCGCGCTTCTCAGAGACTTTCTCGCCAAGAAACACCGTCTTGCGGTGGATGCATGGGGCGCAGACACCACTTGGGTTCAACAAATTTACCAGCCCCTGATCGATCACATCGCAAAGGAAATTTCACAGGAGTACCAGTCGCTCTATCCAGCGCCCATCTGGAGAATGCCCCAACGTGTCGGTCGATTGTCACGTTCCATCCTCGTTGCCGAGTATCTTGTAAAAGAGTGGGCAGAACATTTCCGGGGAAAAAGCGAGGCCGAGTTGGATGTCATCGCGCAGAGCTTCAAGTTTGAGAATTGCGTGCATCGAGATGGATTGAACAAGATTCTTACTACCAATGCTCCATTAAGCAGTGACAGGGAGTAAAAGGTTCAACATCTCCATTGTACTCAAGCGGATGAAGATAATGTAAATGTATGATGCTAGCACATTCCCGATGAGATGAAGTCCGGACTTGACAAATGCGAGAAAACCAGCAACCATGCTGATACAGGACACAGAAACATGAATAAACCCAGAGAAATTGAAGAGAACTAAAGATGTCTATATGTGCAAGTCCCGGGCCAGGTACTGCTAATGCGTAATCAATAGAATCAATAGTCGGTTTGGCCAATACGCGCCTCCAACCAGTTTACGAAAAACTCTGGGGAATCCTTGGGTGGATGGACGTACATCTCATCCAGGACAATTTGCGCGATGATGGGACCATAGTGTTCCGCTCGCCCAAAGCCTGAGAGGTAGTCCCTGCGATATACGTGCTCCGGAACATTCAAGAGCGAGGCAACTGTGCGACCATGAGGGGGAAGCATGTCTCCAAAAAGTGGTATGCGCAATAACACTGGAAGAGCAACCAAGGTCGGGAGTTCATCCATGAAATCATGGATTTCGTGAGTGGATTCATCCACAGTCTTGTTAACTCCAAAGAACGGGTCATCGACTGCCTCCAGTAACGACACCAATGCTTCCAGATGAACAAAGGCTTCATCCACTGCCTCACGAGCGACTTGGGAGTGAGGGCGAGGAAAGTGTGAAAAAATCCTATAGAGCG
>JBBPUI010000982.1:0-13227 GCA_038094615.1 Heimioporus aff. retisporus | reverse complement strand
TTCCTCCTCCTCCTCCTTCCCCGCCTTCGCTTTCCCCGCCCGTCTGTCTGCCCCCCTCTCTTCTTCGTACCCCGCGAGCAGCGTCCCAAGCTTACCCACTCGCTGTGCACCACCCCCTAGAAACCCCTTGTTCGCCCATTCTCTTTCCTCCTCCGCCGCCTCCCGTCCGGGACGCCTCCGTCCCTTCCACAGATGTATCCACCGCTCTCGTGCTTCCGCAAACCCTAGCTGCTTCGGCTTCGTTTCCGCGTACGCTAGTCGCCGGTTTCGTATCTCCGTTATCACGCTTCGTTCCTTTGGCGTCGTGATCGACGAAAAGCCGACAATCAGATGGGGCGGTAGCATCGGTAGATACTTCCGCAGAAATTCGATGGGCGACGCGCTTGGCTTGGGTTCATATTCTGCAGGCAGGCCAATGTAGGATAGTATCGCAGAATCTTGCATCGCTGTCGCTTGACAAGGCTTCCCTTTCGACCATCACATGTCCACTCCATCCATCATTTCGTGCCGCTGGGACTGGTGCCGTTCCACGTTCGCCACCATCGACGCGCTCGACGCTCATGTCAAGCATCAGCACGTCTGGCCCATGAAACCCATGCGAAAGTCAGAAATCGCATTGATGAGACGCATCGACCTCCAAAGTTTCCATGACTCCCTAGACACGCAGTCAAGCATCATCTCCAGAGGTATCTCCTTCTCATTTGCCTTGCTGGGGCATCAGTCGACCATTATCCTATGCCCAGTGAACAACACACCTCCCCCTACGCCACCTCAGCTCGGCCAGGTCACCCAGTCATCCTCCCCTCCCCCAAAGTCGCCGACTTTGCCCACCTCTGAGGCTCTGCCGAGGCAGAACGACCGCCCCGGACAAGAGACAATCCAACACGTCCATTTATCTGCTCACCATCGACCGCCATCACCGTCGTCGGGCTCCTCGCAAGAGATGGTTGAACAGCAGCTTACCCAAACAGACGACGTCGGCTCTCAATCTCTCCTTTCATCCGACCTGCAGTTGGCGGATAACCTCGAACTCAGGTGGCCCACAGATGATGAATTCAATCCTGCGGGTGCTCAGAACCCGGTGAATCTGGATGATTCCCCAGGCTCGACCAGAGGCCAAAATTTCCACTGCGGATCCTTGGACGTGCCTCTCGACCACGGCACTCAAGGCTGCTCAGAGGAATCCCAGTCATTTGTTTTGCAGACTCAGGCACCCTACTCGAGTCAAACCTCGGGCTGGGGCGAGTCCCAACCATAGAGTAGATAGACATCTTGTCATAGCCACAATACTATGATCCTCTACGATGAGCACGACACCAGACAAGGATAATCACACCCCAGTGCCCAAAAGTCTCCTTCTCATCGTCTTTATTCACGGGTGCGGCCTCAAGACACGCTACGGGACGTAGCTCACGCTGAACATGTAGGTTCAAAGGGACGGAATCCACGTTTGAGAACTTTCCCTCGAGATTGCAGCACATTCTATCACAAACCGAGACAGACTCAGGCTGTCCCGTCGAGTGCGTCGTCTTTCCTGCCTACGAGGTCATTATACGTCCTACCCTCCTCAGCGTTATATTGACCCTCCCGCCAGACTAAGGGGGAACTGGTTGGTATTTCCCCGCTGGTCCACCGTGATGTCGCCTAGACCACTTTTCTCGCCAGAATGCGGCTGTCGTGCGCTTCGCGGACTGGCTCACCACTATGACCGTCCAGAAAGAGGTCGCCCACGGCGGTGGTGCCGGAACGGTCAAGATCGTGCTCTGCGGACACAGGTGCGCCTCCAGCCCAGCACGAGTCAGCCCGCATCCGTCTCATCATCCCTAGCATGGGGGGACTGCTCGCATCCGACGCCCTGCTGGAATTCGTCCACTCGAGACCCGACCAAGATGCGCCGCTGTGGCCCCGGATCGTGGCCTGCATCGCGTTCGATACGCCGGTCGGTCTTCGTTGCACATCCCTCGTTCGCCGTGTGGTTGACGCCCTTTGCCCAGTTTCTCGGCATCCATCCGTTCGTGTTCAAGAATAGCGCCACGCGTGCCGTAGAGTACGCGAACGCGGCCCGGGGTCTCGTCACTGACGTGTATTCGTTCCTCAAGAGTGCAGAGCAGCCGACTGCCACGCCCAACCCTTCTCTCCTTCAAATCACTGCAGGCACGTCGGAGGCCGCACCGTCAGCATGGTCCAAGTGGGCCCCGGCGGCATACGCGCTCGGAGGAGTGGTCATCGCAGGCGCAACTGCAGGCGCGGCGTACATGCGACGGGACGACATCGGTTCCGGGTACACCTGGGCCTCCGACCACATGAAGTTTGTCGGCAGTTTGTGGGACGAAAAGGCCATGCGTGACAGACTGGACAACCTCCTCGCTGCAAACACCCGACATGGGATCGTCTTCAAAACGTGCGCACGCTCGAGATCATCTCCATCGCTTGCTGACTCGTTTACTAGCTTTTATGTGTTTTTACCCGCGTCTCTCCCAGCCCAGCCGGAATCGAGAACATTTGTGGCGCTGCCTTCTCAGTCATCACCCGCCTTCGCCCACTACATTCCTTCACCGAACTGCGTTGCCAAAGATGAAATTCAAGCACACATGGGTATGTTCAACGCGGGGAACAATGATGGGTACTACCAGCTAGGACTGGCAACTGCTCAAATCATTCGCGATGCGCTCGAATCGGAACAAGCGCCCAAACCAAATCCCGCGGAAGACAGCAAGTGACGAGGTGGGAAGGCAGCGTCATATTGCAGTCGTATATTACAGCAGCCCTCATTGTTTGAACGATAATTGCATGGCGTATGCGTCTTCGCCATCCGCATCTGGTGAATCTCTCTCAGTTCGACCCCCGACGGCGTAGTAGGGAGCGAGACGCACAGTATTTCTCCTCGATGCTCTTGACCGTGAATCCCAACGTGTCGCGGTAGAGACTGAGAGCCGCACGATTCGATTTTCGAACGTGAAGCGATACGTAGGCAGCGTTGTAGTTCGTCGCCATGGCCTCTTCTGTCAGGGTACAAAGGGTCAGGCTTTCCCCACAGGCACGGCAGCGAGGCGCATACGGGACTGCAACATGAGCTTCTTGGCCAATCCCAGTCGTCGGTAAGACCGCAGGACGGATATCGACGTGACGTGCCCGTGCGGAGGCTCGGAGGGCGGTGAGCCGTCCGGATGCTCATCGGGCTCTTCCCTGCAGATGGGCGTGAGTTCGTCGACACTCGCAGTCGATCGTAAATGTACATCTTTGCAAGAATATATCCGACTATCCGTCCCTTGTGATCTTCCGCAACATACGACAGGGACGGCCAGGTCATGGCGTGATAGAGGTCTGCAAAGACGTCCAGATATCCCGTTTATGCAGGGGGTTGTAGACATACAGTACTTCATCGTGTAGTTTTCCGGTAGGTTGTGCAGGTTGCATGCCTGCATCCCCTGGAGATCTTCTATCTAGCTGGTCGTGAGTGAAGCAAAGTCCCAAAGCCGTCGACGCGTACCCTTGCAACGCGAATGTTCATCGTTGAAGTGTCGAACGCTTAGGCCGTAAAAGGATATTGCTTGTCGCTCGAGGTGACTACGTTTGCATCGATGAATACATGTACAACTGGTTGTAACAACAGCGAGATACTCAAGAACAGAACAAAGAATACTCGATAGCCCTGATGGAAAACACGGACATAATAACCGGGCAAGCCCGAAATACCGCACAGAAATGCAAACATCAACCATGTCCACACTTTTTACGACCGGGACCATTGACCAGCATGCCCAGTAGTATTCCCATCGTGAGCCGTGCTATTCGATGTAGACCCACGCCCGAACAGAAAAGTAGCAGCATAGTGCTCCGCGGCGTTGAATGTATTTCGCAGGCTCCGCTTCACACCCCGGCCCCTTGCTTCAGGTTCCCGAGGGTCCGTGTCGGGAGCCATAGTCGACGATGCAGCGTGGTATGTGTCTGGAGAACCAGGTTGCACTGTCGCCGGAGACGGAGGTTCGCGGTGAGGCCATGGGATATTTGGTTCGGCGATGGTAGGAGGATCTGACACCATTATCCCTCGTTCTTGATATATATCCATAGGAATCCCTGCCGAGTGCATAACTTGGGTAATGCCTTGTGGAGTAGAACCCATGGGACCGTGTAGCGATGCGGCGGATTGAAAGGCATGTCTAGGGATAGGATTCATGTGTCCCGAATGCCCTGCGGTACCTCTGCCATGCCCAATCTCAGCATAGACATAGTCAGGTGTCATCGCTTCAGTATTCCTCGAGGAAGACGACAGGTCATGATAGGTGCGAAAGAAAGCGGCGCCGTTTGACTGCGTCGTTCCAGTGCTGCGGTTGGAACCAATGTCACTCGGCGCCGGGGAGGTAGACTGTTCGATCACTGGCTGGTGTCCAAATCCCCGTGGCCGTCGTTGCGTCCCATTGGGGGAGACTGTTACAGGTTGCATGACAGCATCCTGGACAACAGGCTGGGATGAAGCCAGCGGAGCGGAGATCGATCCACCTGATGGAAGCGACATTTGGCTAGGTCGCAATGTCAGATTGCGTTGGATAGAGACGTCGACCGTTTGCGACGGGGGATTGATGATCGGTTGGGATGGAGGGTCCACACTACGATAGCGGAAAGGACCGTCGCGCATGAAATCCTCGTCAACGTCAATGTCGACTTCGTTGCCCATCTCCATCTCGACGTCTTGGGGCACCTCGTTAAAACCTTCGTCAAAGTCGTCGTCATACTCTGTTTCTTCATCATCTCCGTTCATGTCTTCCGTGATGGTATTAAACAAATCCGTCAAGAAAGATCTGAGCTTTGTTACGCCGTTTCCGGAGTACACGCAGAAAGCAAGACGTTGGCTCATATTGAACTCCTAAGCGTCATTCAGACACGGTTATACCGGAAATTGAGAATTCAACGCACTTGGGGAGGCTGTCTACAAAATTGCTGCAGCTCAGGCTTACGAAAAGAGGGTATCCCGGTCAAACTTAGGTGGGTAAGTTTGTGGAGTTTTTGAAGGAGGAAATGGATCGCCATGACGGAGATTTGGTCGCAGTAGGAGAGATGAATGCGCTCGAGGGTGCTGTGACGCTCAGCAAGAGCGTATACTGCCTCGTCGGTCAAGTTGCTGACGCGCACGAGACCGATACGTCGGAGTTTGGGTAAACTAGCCAACTCAAAGACGGACATGTCGGTAAGGAGAGTGCAATCTGAGGGTGGGGTGAGTGGGGGCCGCATCAAAAGGAAGAGCGACTGACTTGCAAAATCTACATAACGCAAGCGGGTACAACACCTGGCAAGGGATTTGATGGATCGGTCCGTGATGTTGGCGGCGTGCCCGAGGTGGAGGTAGTGAAGATGCTTTCCGAGAAGACAAATGTTCTCAACAGTGCGATCGGTGAGTTGTGTACACTTGGACAGGACAAGGTTTCTGATCTTTGGTGCGTGAGATATGATGCCGTCGACAGCATCGTCGGTGATGAGAGAGCAGGAGGTGAGGTCGAGCATACGAAGGTGATCGAGAGGTCTGGACAAGACGAGAGGGGGCAGCTCCTCGGAGAGTCTGGGAGAGAGGAAGAGATTATTGGTACGAGGAATGATATCGTTCCTGAGGGGCGCAGGGAAAGCTGCGTCGGTGAGTTCGGTGCACTGGGAGAGTCTCATCTCCCGCATGTGTATCGAATAGGACCAGAGATCACGGACGGAGATGTCTGTGACGCGCTTACAGTTGTTGAGATCGATCTCGAGGAGAAGGGGACAAGATTTTGCGAGGGCAGAGACGGGGGCATCGGAGACGTGTTCAAGGCCGCTGAGCTTTACGCGGCGAAGGAGAGGACAATTCGCTGCGAGAGCGAGGACGCCAAGGTCGGTTACGTTCTTGCAACCGCTGAGGTTGATGCCCTGGAGACGCCTGGAGGAGGCGGCGAGACCGGCGATGACAGCATCAGAGGTCTTGATAACGCCGGTGAGGTCGATTGCGACCAAATTGGGCAAGGAAGGGAGGACACGCGAAAGGGCGTCGTCAGAGATGGCATGGCAGTTGACTAGGGTGAGACGTTCGAGCCGATCACACTGGGCGAGACGAGAGAAGAGGGCGTCGGTGAGGTCGGCGCCGAGGAAGAGGAAGTTGAGACGGCGGATGAAACGGGCGTAGGTGAACGTCTGGTCGGCGCGGGTGAGGACGCGCATCATCTTGACGAGGGTGGAGAGGCGGGTGAAGGCGGGTCTGTGCCAGAGGAGTTCTACGGCACACTCGCACCAAGATCTAGATACGAGGAGGGCGTGATAGAGATCACGCTGCGAATGGAGGTGCTTGAGGATGTGTATGAGCACTTCCGGGGGCAGATGGGACATGGGTGAGCGTGAGGAGGGAAAGGACTCTGCGTGGTGGTGCCGAGAGGACCATTGTGCTGGCGAGACGACTGCGGAGAGAGGGCGGGAGAACAGCGTGGACTTTGCTGGGTCGTCGTCGTCGTTGTCCGAGATGGAGGTCGTCGACTGCGCCGGGGACGTGTGTCGGTAAACGAGTCGGGATGGCCTCATGACGGTCGCTACGTTCGTGTGCCAAACTGGCGTGTGTGCGTGCGTGCAGCCCAAGACAAGACAAGACACCACCGTGCGAATTTACTGCTAGATATGGCTCGCCCACTCCCCCCACCTGGCCCCGATCACTACGCCGCCCGTCGTGCCCGCTGGCTCGCCCAGCCCCCCGACGCGCCCCCCGCACGCACCGACGCATCCCCCTCCACCGCCCGTCTGCAGCGCCTCCTCGCCCACCCAGATCCACACACGGATCCCGTCTGGAACCGCGGCATCGACAAGGTCTGGAGGGGCCTCGCCAACGGGGGCAAGCTCAAGCACCGTCTCCCGATGGCCGTCGTGGTGTGTGCCCAGCCCACGCCGCACCCTCACCTTCGCCGACCCTTCCCAGATAAAGATCATCCACGCCGCCTGGCGCAGGGACCCCGACACATGGCCCGAGGATGCCGTCGTCCCCGACTCGGACCAGCCATGTGCCCCGGACAACGCGACCGCCAAGTCTCCGTAGCACGGCTATCGTACGTAGTATTTTATTGTGCCACTGATAATGTCGCTACATGCCACCCAGTCTGGACCTCCATGCTTCATGTCCGCGATGGAGGCGAGACCTGTGGCGGCCGACTGAGTCAGTGCGGTCACCCGTCGAACGTTCGTCCGTACCAAAATGACCCCATCTCCTCTCACAAAGAGCATCTCCATTTTTCTCTTTGCAACCTATTCTCTCCCATGAGCACCGCCGCATGCACCGCCCTCCGTCCCACCCACCTTGACAGTTCCTTGACCCTCATAGTTGCCGTCGACCGCGTCCACAATCATGATGGTTTCCTCCACATCACTCAGAATCAGGTTCATGTGTCCATCGTATGCCTGTCCGCACCATCGAATCTGACGCACGCACCGCGAGCGAGGGACGTACGTGTAGAATACCCGTCAGCTCGCGATCGCCCCGTAGCTTTACGAATACCCGCTCGCTGAGTGATAGTCGAATGAGATCAAAGGGTTCCTGTATGCCTGTAGATGAAGGATCCATCCAAACTTGTGCTTATGCGATTAGTCAGCCTTGTCCTTCACCTTCATCATGCCCGTGAGTCCCTCCACAATCCTCCTCCTCGACGTCCTCACGTCCCACTCCAGAAACACTACTGCGACTATTGTGATGTGTTCCTAACCCACGACTCGGCCTCGGGTACGTTCTTTTTTTTTCGATGGGATACCGCTCACTCTGGCAAAGTCCGCAAGGCGCACAACAGCGGTCGCAACCATCTCGCCAACGTCCGAGACTATTATGCTTGTCAGTCATTCTCTCCTCTCCTCGTAATATTCTGACATCTAGTCTCAGCACTCGGTCACGACAAGGCCCAAAGTATCATCGACCAGATCACAGCGGCTTACGAAACCGGCGGAGGCCCTCCTCCAGGTGGCTTTGGCTTTGGCCCTCAGCACCTCGTAGGTCCGTCTTCCTTCGGCCCACCTCCCGCTGGCTTTGGTGGCCCGCCTGGTCCATTCCGTACGTATCTCCCATATTTGTCTCTCTCTCTCTTTTTTTTTACAATTTCGTGCGCAGCTCGCCCACCATTCCCTCCTGGTGCCATGCCTCCCCCAGGAGCAATGGGTCCCCCTCCTGGCGGCCCTCCACCATTCCCTCCAGGCTCTATGCCTCCCCCTGGCGCATTTCCTGGTGGTACGTTCTCGCACTTTACATCTCCGAACCGCTTGTCACTCACCATTATGTAGGCGCCCCGCCATTCCCTCCTAATGGTCCTCCTGGTTCCGCCGGCAATGCCCCTCCCTTCCCTCCTGGTGGCAACTTTGGACCGCCCCCATCTGGAGCTGCGCCCCCACAAACTGGACCACCACCCGCTGCCAACAGCGGGACGCCAGGAGCTGGTGGCATGCACCCGGATAGGATGAGGATGATGAACGGTGGAAGGTGATAGATGGTTAGCCGATCACACAGTAACATGCATGCATTGATTGTTTCTACACTCGCAATGTTCCAATGAAGCAAAAATGACGCTCGTGCTAGATACAACAATAGCTAATCACGTTCCCTGCCTTCCAACTTTGGGTTCACATAACGGAGACGCTCAGTAGCAAATGCTTTGCTCGTCGCCGTGCACGCTTTACCTGATACCTCCACGCAGAATGGTTCGAGCTGTCCATTGTCAATCATCCGCCAAAGGTCACGCTCCGAGTACTTCCCATTGGAGCGTTTCCGAAGCCGGGCGATAAAAATCTTCTTGCCCTAAAATGGAACATCAATGAAATTCAAAAGAGCTTCATACTTAGTACAACTGTACCTTGTCCCTCGTCCAATGCCAGATAGGTATCTGGGATGTCACCGTCCAAACGTGCGCACCAATATAGTACCACGACGTTTGGCCTGTCTTATCCTACGCAACATTGGGCAAGCCTTCAAGGTGGGATGGCGATGACACACCTTCTTCGAGGGGAGGGTAAACGTATGGAACATGCCATTTTCTGGGATGTTAGATTGGACGTAAGTCGCTGTAGCTTGGTTGGCGGCGAGCGATCCCCAGTCAAACAAAACCGATGTCGAGGGGCCGTCCATCGTGATCGGTTCATAGATGAAAGCCATGTCACGGATGATCTGAATACGGAAGCAGAGATCGTCCATCTGTTCCAGGCTGGGCAATCATTTCAGCAAAAGTCGCTATCTGCGAGCTAATCCAAGTTCACCTCTCCAGCGAGCACAACTAGAAAGACGGGAATGTATTGATCGATGGCATGGTCCATGTGAGATGAAACACGTACCATGTCCTCGTCGAGGTTCAGAAAAGTGCCCAGGTTTTCCCAAGGGATGGGACAAACGACCTCGGCGCTCTTGGGTGAGCGCAACGTCGTCATGCGCCAGCCATCGCTCAGGTCAGGTACCTTCTTTGGTATATCGAGGAGCCTGTGAGGTCGACCCGGAGAGAACATGTGACCCTGACCAGGAGAAGCACGCCCCACCCGCGGCGAGTGAACGAAGCTAGTTGATGGCTCGTCGTCCGGCTGAACAGATTCGAGTCAGAAAGCGACCTCCGGGAGCCATTCGGGAACGTTACCCCCAGTTCCTCTAGAAGCCCGAGCATGGCCCGCCGAACCAGATTCAGCTTGCGCTCGGCATCGCTTTGCCTGGCGTGCCGCACGACCTGGCCGTCTCGCGTGCTCGGCTTGGCTTCGAGCTCGGCGACGCGAGCCCTCCACATCGAGGCTTCGTTCGTCGAGTCGACGACGACGTCGTTCAACTCTTCGCCGATGCGAGCGAGCCTCGCAGCGATCTGGGTCAACTAGTACGAGACGAAGAATGAACCCGGGACGGTTGACTGGAGAGAGGGACGTACCTCGTCAAGACCAGCGCGCAGCCTGATACGGGGTGTTTCAGGCGCGGGAGACCTGTGGGACAGGTTCGTGGGTTCGATGGGCCCCATGGAGGTTGTAGTGAGTGTTTGACGTGGGGAATGTGGAGGGGATCATCGCGGTGCTGGGGCACTCGTTGCCTTGGATTTTTTTTAGGCTAGCACGTATGTAAGTGGGGGCATCGTTTCTCGTAACAAAATTTAGCTCACCTCCTTTTGCGAGCCGTCTTTCTAAAATCAACCAGCCTTATCGATGAACTTGGGAAAGCAAGCCATGACTGAATTGTCCAGACGGGCCCTGTCAGCGCACACCCCAATCGTAGACATTCACACTCACGTATATCTCCCCCGCTACGCGCAAGAGTTACGTGCGCGCCCCTCAGCGCCTCGCATCTACAGCCGCACGAACGCGGACGGCCAACAAGAGGAACGTCTGCTGATTTTAGATGGCGAGCCTGGTGTCGGCCGCCCTGTGGGACCGCAGGTGGGTTGCCCAGATTCGACTATTGCATCCAAGTTGCTGATTTGCGCCGTCTCTCAAAGTATTGGGACCGGGACCAAAAGTTGCGGTTTATGAAACGACACGAAATCGACATCTCCTTTGTCAGGTCGTTCACCGCCTCTTCCGTGATCCTCGTGCCAGCTGACTCCCTTTTTCGTGTACAGTTCAGCAAACCCATGGCTCGACTTTTTGCCTCCAGAGCGCGCAAACACCCTTGCCCAAGATTTGAACAACGATCTGGAGGAATACTGCTCCACATCACCCGAGGCGGACGGCTTCCCGGGACTCAGGTCGATGTATGGTTTTGGACTGCTTCCTCTCGTTCCTGGCATTTCCATATCGTCTATCCTTGAGACCATCAAGCAGATCAATACATTGCCGCATATATCGGGTATCATCATGGGCACGAGGGGTGTGGGCAACGGCCTAGACGATGAGACACTGGAACCAGTGTGGGAAGCTCTCCAGCAGACAAATCTCGTCGTCTTCCTTCACCCCCATTATGGTGTCGACCCCAAGTCGTTCGGGGATATGGCTAACGGACATGTCCTTCCACTGGCGTTGGGATTTCCGTTCGAGACCACCATTGTAAGTCGGTTCATCCGTCTCGAGCTCCCCCCCTTATCGATTGTCCCAGGCAATAACCCGGCTTATTTTGGCTGGCGTTCTAGACCGGTACCCGAAGCTTCGTCTTCTCTTGGCCCACTCGGGTGGTGCTCTTCCTCAATTATCCTCACGCCTGGCCTCGTGCATCGCCCACGATCCCATAGTTGCAAGGCGCTTGAAGCACGACGCAAGGTACTATCTCGGCCAACTCTACTTTGACGCGGTCGCGTACGGGGCTGAGGAGCTGGGTTTCGTGAGTAACGTCATTGGACGAGCCGAAGCGTACAACAGCGCAGGCGGAGGGTGCGACACAGGCACTGGAACTACCCGGTTGTTATTCGGGACTGACCATCCCTTCTTTCCGCCTCTCGAAGCCAGTCAGAAGTGGCAAAGTGTTGAAGATAATCTGAAGGCCATACGGAGTGTGCAGACCTGGGGAGACTCTGCACGTGCCAACGTCCTCGGACTGAACGCACTGAAATTGTTCAACTTGAAGTCCTGATGTACACGTCGATACCGTTCACTTCGGTACCTGTATCTTCAAACTGAAATCTACATGCGGTACAGATTGGTGGACAGCACTCGTGCTCAAAATGTCAATTTCTGGACACCCGAATGAGTCCCGGCCAGGATGGTAGGACTCTCCAACACTTACCGTTGATTGCACGCGCCTCGATATTGCTTTCCGTGATGTTTCCGCTTGATTCGAACAAAAATTTGCGTTTACCCGCCCACACCTTTTTCAGCTTCCGTGCGACGCTCACAAGCTCGTCGCCTTCCATGTTGTCAAGCATAACTATGTCGGCGCCGGCATCGATCGCTTCGTTGGCCGCTTCCTCTGAACTAACCTCCACTTCGAGGAGCACGCTGAATCCCCCCACAGAACGCGCCCGCTGGATCGCAGCTGTGATGGAACCTAGAGCTTATTTTAGATGGATCGAGACGCGGAGAGGGCACGATTCACCAGCCGACCAAATGTGGTTGTCCTTGAGCATGATCATGCTGGAGAGATCATGGCGATGGGAATCGATTCCACCTACGATCATGCCATATTTCTCGACCAGCCGAAACCCTTGTGGGATGGTGACGTGAATACCGGAGATCCATGGGGAACGAGTAGAATTACCTGGTGTTGTCTTTCGCGTGCCAGCGACGATTCCTTGGTAGCCGTATGCCCTCGCCAGATCCTTCATCCGCTTCGACCTGCAGACTCCCAGAATCAGGGAGGTCCTTGATCTAAACATCGACGACGCTCACTTGGTTGCGATCCCGCTACATCTTGCGAGGAGGTTGAGTGCCACTCTTTCGCCCAGGAGGAGATGTCGCACTTTTCCCCTCACAGTGGCGACATGCTTGACGGGTTCGAACGTATCGCCTTCCTGCATATGCCATTCCACTCTCGAGGGCTGGTCGTCAACGCACAGTGGCAAGATATGAATTACATACTGGCATTCGAGTTGGCGAAAGATTTCGGTAAAGAAGGGAACGCCAGCAAGCACCGCTGGTTGCTTGCCCTTTCCAAAGAGAAATGCCTCTCGCTCAGCCTCCCCAACCACGTATCCAGCGTAGTCGAATGACGGAGTGTCCTCTGCCAGCCAGACGTTGATCTGTGACGTCCAGCTGGGCGGCAACAAATGCGC
The DNA here is from genome assembly GCA_038094615.1 of Heimioporus aff. retisporus. Classification (NCBI taxonomy): domain Eukaryota; kingdom Fungi; phylum Basidiomycota; class Agaricomycetes; order Boletales; family Boletaceae; genus Heimioporus; species Heimioporus aff. retisporus. The sequence goes on along the minus strand of JBBPUI010000982.1, from coordinate 586 downwards.
GAACTGATTCATATCAACGGGGAGCGGGAAAAAATGAATGTCCTAATTAACCAAAACAGTGTACATGTGGCCCAAAAGGAACTACGCGCACGGAAACAATAGTAGAAGAACATCGAGGACAGAAAGTACATCGTTCGCATCGTCAGTTTTGGGAAAGAGTCTATATATCACCAGGATCAAAAAGGAGCGTTAACAAGGGCCGTCAATACGCCAACTACAGTCAGCCAACCAAAGCCAGCATCTACGCTGAGAGGCGCAGCGCTCGTTCCGGAAGGTGTGGTACTGGTCTCTGAACTGGAGATGGACGCAGTTGGGGTAGAGGTGGCTGATCTACACAGAACCGGTGTGAGATCAAGACAATTACAGTAGTTAAAATGCTCACTGGGCTGAGGCAGGAGACGTTATAGACCCGGAAGAGATTGTAGACCCAGAAGAAGTTGTTAACCCGGTAGACGTTGTGGACGAAGGGGACTGACTGGAAGATGCGGCGGTGATGTTAAATTGGTTAGACTGGGCGAGCAGACTGTCGAGATGTGAGGCATCTTGAGCGAGGTTCACGCGAAAGCCGGAGCCCGTAGGCCACCCT
>JBBPUI010000981.1:0-13244 GCA_038094615.1 Heimioporus aff. retisporus | reverse complement strand
GGAGGTCTGCAAGACGAGAATGAGGGCCAAAGTGTTCAGACAGAGAATGGGCCACACCGTGAGGATAAAAACCTTAGAGTGGCCAGTGTGACAGGGATCATGTAATCGGAGATCTAGCCAAGCTAGGTTGTCAGGCTCACAGGGTAGACGGAGGTCGACAGATATGCCATAAACTGTCTGTCAGGATGGCTTACCTAGTAACTGTCAGTGTTGCATTGGACCATTTGCTCGGTCTGAAAGAATCAGGGCAGTCTATTGCTGGGACCCTTACGAATATGATCTAATGGAGCCCTGTCAGGCGCTCGCTTAGTACATCTGGTATATTGACAAGCATTGCGACCACAGACCCTAAATAATTTGATCGCTGGCATCGGATGGGATCTGTCAGGTGCTCGCTTGCATGTAGTCCTGCCTGGAGTGTAGGCATCAGAGTGTCGTGAACCGTGCATTGAATTATCAGGTAGTCGGGCTGAGCTATACTCGGGTCTGAACTAGGATCCAAGTACCCATTGTGATCGCTGTTGCTAAGTAAATGATATAAGATGGCACGAGTGGAACTTCAAACACACTCACTAGCAGTCATGTGTCTTCACAATTTCTGTTTCGTTGATCTCCCACTGGAGCTTCAGCGCCGCACGTTTTTGATGCTGTTGGACGAGCAGCAGCCACATCGTTATGTGCAGGTAGCCAATCGGTTTTGCATCTGGTAAACATAGTTCTCAAAAAATAGGACTCAAATACTCACCGACGACAGGCTTAAACCTTATCTCTGGCGGCAAGTTGCACTAGCCAACCCATGGAAAGCGAGAGACTTCATTGACTTTTTAGAGGGTTTACCGGGTTACAGGAAGAACGTGACTATCCTCCGTGTGGCATTCCGTGTTCGTAATTGGCAGATCGCACGCATCCTCGAAATTTGTCGATTCATTACATGCCTTGAACTTGAGTCAACCTATTGGGTAGGGTTGGCAGCGGAACATGACGCTATTGGCAATGCACTCGGTAACCTCCAAACGCTAAGAAGCTTGCACATCGTTCTGGGATCGGTCATCAAGAGTAAAGTCATTCAGCTACCGATGTACCCTATTTTCCAACAGCTCACGCACCTGCATCTGACCTCCGCGGAATCTTCTCAAGGAAGTCTCCCAGATGGCTTCGAGCACTTGAAGAACCTCACCCACCTTTCGTTGACGTGGCCCTCCTCGCGTCAATGCGCTAAAAGCCTGGCGGCGTTCCTGGCTAGGCCATACACACAGGTGGTGATCGTGTGGGTTACTAATGCAAGTCGCATCCATGTCAAGCAGGACACCGTTAGCGCAGATCTCCAGGAACGAGGGCTGGTTCACTCACGGCTGGTAATCCTCGAGTCACAACACATGAGGAGAATGGCGAAGCGTGCTGGAGGTGCTTGGCAATGGGCGGAGCAGATTGTACAGTGGAGGATCGAGAACGGTTGTTCGTATTCTTCCAGTTAGTCATCTGTGGAGATTGTTTTCGTCTGATACTATCCTATACTCCCCAGTGCGACCGACAGAATATCCGCGTTTCTCGACGTATCAGAAGAAAGACACCAAAACGTAGACACAATACTTACCTACTGGATTCTGCTACTCAACTTTGTTATATAAAACGATCGCGAAGTAAGGGTTCGAGGAACTTCACAGGGCACAGCTGGCAATGGCATGGTAACAAATCAACGAGCATCTTCAACCCCACTGTCACTCGATGCGAGGTGGTGACGGAGCGACACTCAGGACGCAAAGTCCTATTGTTTTCTGTCTGACACAAAGTCGAACAGTGACATTGCCAGCAGTGCTGAGGGCACCAAGCCCTCAGCCCGCCAATGGCCCAGGTCTTCCGTGTCGGCGGTCCTGAATCGCCTTGCATCTGTGGGAAATGCAAGTGCGTTTTCAAGTTAAAGCTCCGTTTAAATCTTCCTTGACTCCAACCGCATGGCACCACTTATCCCGATGGTTCACCCTCCAACCATACTATCCATCGATCCCAATCGTGACACAGAATACAAGGGGACTCGATCTGCATCCTTGGGCTCCCCTCCTCCCGCCAGCCCACTTTCTAGCCCCAGCCCCTTTTCTAGCTCCAGCCCCTTCTCTAGCTCAGAATATTCCTCCCGGTCTGCGGAGTCGGCTGGGTGTGTACGTTGTGCCCACACGGGCACAATGAAATCCCCATACCCTGTTCCTCACTTGAGTCAAAGTCTTGAACTCCGCTTCTTGCGGAGGAACCTCAGGGCGGGCAGTGGGCATGGTATATCTTTGGCAGACGTGGATAGGGTAATATTACATTTATTTCTTATTCTACATTTACTCACGGTTCTTAGTGCGACGGGAGGTCTCTGTTGGCCTCGGGAATTCATTCTAGGCTGTCTGACGGAGCACTTGAAGAGGCTCTACGCATGAAGCAAAAGGGTCGTGAGGCCAGACGTCTTCGTGCATTAGCAACTGCATATGAGCTTGAAGAGGCAGAGCACTACCACAAAATCCTCCATTATCTCTTGCATGACGACATGGCGGGACTGCGCTCGTTCGATAAATCTGTCGGTGACATCACCGACATCACCGACCTTATAGCATTCAAGAATCAGGAATATACAGCAGAGATCTTGGAAGTCAATACCGTTGATCGTCAGCTCGATGCCCTTGAGGGCGAAGTTCAGTCACGTTTGCAAGTATCTAGTCAAACCCCGATGATCCCCGATAAGTAGGGTATAACAATAATCGAGCGTACAACATGCAAAGATGTGAGCGATAGTTGAGATTGGGAGTTGACGTGTTTTGATGACGTGCGATTATAGCATATGTCTACTATGCGCATATGTTACACTACGTTTGTTGTAGACTGTACGAGCCCGCAGTGTACTCAATGACATGATATTCAATAGCACTAGTAGCGAGTAGTTTTTCTTTTTGGGGGCGCACACCAGTGTCATTGAACTGACAAAGGCCTACTACAGACGTAATAGACAGTCTAGCCCTACTTAACTGCAAGAAGCGTTGGAAGAGGTCAGATCCCAGTCGCCCGGAAGTTCTGGGGGATCTGGGTATCTATGTCGTCGGGGGCGGCGCACGGTAACGTAGTTGGTGGGCGGTGGCTTCGAACCATCCCCAGTTGGAAGCGAGTGGTTTCGCGAGACTCGGGTCAGGATCCACAGAACCACCTGAGCGTGCAAGCCATCAACGTGAAAAAAAAGAGCGACAGACGGGCAACTTACGCACGGGTTTCCCTGCATCAGCAAATTGACCTTTTTGCATATAGACATTACAGACTTTGCTAAGCTATGGATCTCTGTCCAGTCTGTACAGAGAAGTGGCTGTGTACCCTAGTGATGCACCAATTTACCATACAGGGTATACAGACTCGCCAGGGTGTACAGTAGTGTTGCCACAACTTAGACTTGTAGCTGACTTGAGTCATAGCCAAGCCAAGTCAGCTTCGAGTCAACTCAAGCCATCAAGGCATTTGTGGTACATTTAGATGTAGTTACTCATATGTACTATGGTAGAAAATAGGCTAAAGTATATTAACAATTTATTGTGTGATGCACCCGATGACCACGAGAGCAAAAATAACACCGATAACGACAGCGTGACGACTGTGGTATCACGGTCGTCATGCTGTTGTTGTCGCTGTCATGGTGGGGGCGAAACGGGCGAAATGGTGGGAGGCGATGAGATGGTCGAGCGAAGGGCAGGAGCACAAGGTGGTGGCGAGGTAAGCAAGACGATGGCAGGCGGCAAGATGGCCGAGGGAGGGGCAGGAGCACGAGGCAGTGGCGTGATGAGCGAGATGGTCGAGGGAGTGGCATGGCGAGATGAACGGAACAGTGGCCGGCGGCAGAGGGGCGGGAGCACGAGGCAGCGACGAGAACGACAATGACGACGACGGCGCGATGAACATGGTATCACAATTGTCGCGTCGCCGTCGTCGTTGTCGCGTGGGACAAGGGGGGGGCGAAATAGGCGAGATCGCGGCAGGCGGCAGAGGTCGAGGGAGGGGCAGGAGCACGAGGCGGCGACGACAACGAAAACGACGGCGCGACGACCATGGTATCACGGCCGTCGCGTCGTCGTTGTCGTTGTCGCGTGAGACGAGGGTGGGGGGGGGCGAAATGGGCGAGATCGCGGCAGGCGGCGAGATGGTCGAGGGAGGGGCGAGAGCACGAGGGGGTGGAAGCGGCGACAACCACAACGTGACGGTCGTTGCGCCGTCGTGGTCGTGGTCGCGGTTGTGTGAGACGAGTGGTAGCAGCGAGATGGACGAGACGGCGGTAGGTGACGGTGGTCGGGGCGGCGACGACAACGACAACCGACAACGTGACGACCGTGGTATCACGGTCATCGCGCCGTCGTTGTCGTTGTCGCGTGGGACAAGTGGCGGGGGCGAAAAGGGCGAGACGGAGGCAGGTGGAGCGACGGTCGAGGTAGCAGGAGCAGAGGCGGTGGCGAGATCCGCGAGATGGTGGCAGGCGGGAGAGGCTGAGGCTGAGGCCTCGCTGAGGGAGGACAAGAGCACGAGACGGCGATGACGACGACAACGACAACGTGACGACCGTGGTATCACGGTCGTCGCGCCGTCGTTGTCGTCGTCGCGTGAGACGAGGGGTGGGGGCGAAACGGTCGAGACGATCGATGGAGGGGCAGAACTCACCGTGTGGTGGCGACACGCTGTTGGGTTGCCGTACCGCCCGCCACGTCGTCGTCACTGAGGTGGTGGGCGCGCTGTCGCGTATCCTCACCTGCTTAGTCGTCGTCATGTGGTGGCAACGTACCTCGCGTCGTTGTCGTATGGTGGCGGCACGCTGATGTGTCGTACCGCCCACCGTGTCGTCGTCATGTCGTCGCATGAGGTTGTGGCACGCCGTTGGGTCGTAGTCCGCCCGCACTGCGTCCCCGCCGGCGCCGTTGTCGTCGCGTGGTAATGGTCGCCCATCGTCGTGCACGTGGTTCGTGTATCGGTCACGTGTCACGCATTCGTGCAGAATTTTTTTACCAAGTCCGTTCCACATAGCACTCACCTTCTTTCTCCCAGGACGAACAACTAGCCCGCTACCCCACCGGGTCGCGATGACTCACCGACCTCGCCGCCGCTAGGAAGAAGAAGACCGGAACACCCATCCACCCACCACCACAAGGACCCGACGAGTCAAATAACGGGCGAAGGTGGCATGACCGCCACACGGTGATATCAGAACCACAGGAGGAATTACGACGCGCGGACGGCGACACAACAGCGTACCGCTGCCACCGCGCGACGACGACGACGCGGGCAGGGACGCGCAACAGCGCACCCACCACCTCAACGACGACGTGGCGTGCAGTACGGCGACGCAACCTCCTGCGACCACCACCTCGCCGACGATGATGTAGCGGGTGGACGGCGACCAAATGGCGTGCCGCCACCACACGACGGCGACGGCAATGCGGGCGGGGACGCGTGACAACCCGCATACCACAACAACAACGACGCGGTGGGCTGCCGCCACACGATGGCAACGACGCAGGCGAGGACGCGCCAACCACCTCGGCAACAAGGATGTGGTGGGCGGACGGCGACCCAACGGTGTGCCGCCACCACGCGACGACGACGACGACGCGAGCGAGGACGCACAACAGTGCGCCCCCCAACTCAACGATGACGACTGGCGGGCACTATGGCGATCCAACGGGGTGCCCCCACCATCACACGGCGACGACGACGTGAGTGAGGACGTGCAATGGTGCACCAACCACCTCGACGATGAAGACGTAGCGGGTGGACGCACTGCCGCCACCATGCGACGACGACGACGCGAGCGAGGATGCGCATCAGCGCCCCCTAACTCGACGACGACGACTGGTGGGCAGTATGGCCACTCAACGGGTGCCCCCACCATCACATGGCGACGACGTGGGCGAGGACGCGCAACGGTTCACCAACCACCTCGATGACGAAGTAGCGGGTGGATGGCGTCCAACGGTGTGCCACCACCACTGCCGCCACCACGCGACGACGACGACAGGAGCAAGGACATGCAACAGTGCCCCCCAACTCAACGACGATGGCGGGTGGTGTGGCGACTCAACGGGATCCCCCACCACCACACAGCGACGACGACACGGGCGAGAACACCCAACAGCGCCTCTACCGCCTCGATGACAACGACGTGGCAGGTGGTATGGCGACCCAACGGCGCATCACCACCACTGCCACCACCACACGATGACGATGGCGTAGCGGGTGGACAGCGACCCTACGACAGCGACATTGTCACACCACGAGTAGCGTACTTGTATTATTTAATTGTGTCAATAAAAATTAGTTTCAGCTATCCACAGAAAGTCTGCCCAGACAGGCCAGCATCCACAGTCATCACAGTTCTGTGGATCTGACAGTAGTCCATACAGGGTTGTATTACTAGGTACCTTGCTGTAGAGTCTGTGAGTCCATGTAAGGCTGTACAGCCCTGTGTGACCAAGGGTCAGTTTGCTGATGTGGTGGCCCTTAGCCCATTGGAAATTGGTGGGCGCGGCACGGCAACGTAGTTGGTAGGCAGCAGCTTCGAATCATTCCGTCGGAAGCAAGTGGTTTCGCGAGATTAGGGTCACGATCCACAGAACCACCTGAGCGTACAAGTTGTCAGCGTGAAAAAAAAGGAGCGACAGACGGGCAACTCACACATGGGCTGAGTATCATACCAATATCCATAACCGGTAACGCTGCCAGGAAAGTACTGTATGGAGGGTGTGTGTATGTATTGACGAGGAGAGTGGACAGTGCCAAGCAGGCAGCGAATCCGTTCTGAGTTCCTATCGTGCACTCGGGGGAGGCCGCAACAGAACTTGATGGGGCGATGGCTTGTTCCGATCAGTTGATGAGCTCGGGGCGATATCGGAGTCCCATCGGACCTCCTCGCGAGGGGGATGAGCAGGTGGAAGAGGTGTGCCGCTTTCCTACATTCGCCCAGACTAGACTCAGCTCTGTGACACCGTGAGTCACACTATGTGAAAAAATTCCCATTTGTGTGCTTTCTCGCTCTTTCTCTCAGCCAGGATCCCCAACGCCGCATTTTCCCACGAGTCGTTGCGCCTTCATTCAAGCTAAAGTTGTCCCCGTCCCTTTTGTCCTCACTACGACAACGTCAGCCGGACTCCCAGCCCATCAACCTCCCTCTCTTTGGATTTGCTGAGCAGGGCTTTGTGCCCTCAGCATCGACTTTCATCGTCTGACTTGGTGTCGGATGATATACACTCTAGGACTTGGTGTCCTGAGCGTTGCCCCGTCGCCACCACGCATCGAGCGACAGTGGGGTTGAAAACACTCGTGGAGTGTTTTGTCATCCATGATTTGAGATCATCGCTCCGATACGACGCATTTCTAGTCACCCCAGGCTTGATTAACAATCGAGCGAGCATCGCACTTAGGCCGTAAGTGCGCTATATTCGTTACGATGTGCTGCAGGAAACACTTGTCCCGATGATCTATCATTACTAGATGATCATGATGCCAGACGCTTTTAGTCGCCCCATTCACAATCAGGCGAGATTCGCACTTCATCTATGTGTTCTATATCCATCTGCAAAACCCTGCACCCCAAGCACTAGTGTATAAATTCATTCACTCAGCCTGAAGATCATTTCTGCATCTTCACTCAGCATGAATAATATAGATAGGTTCTCGGTACGTGGCGACTTATTCATAACTTCTAACCCTTGTAGTACTTATTACCACCAGACCAGATACTCTGAGTTGACAAGTTATCAGGACTCGAGCATGATTGAAAATCTGGTATGTGATAGTTCATTTTATTACTGTGATACTGACCACTACCAGCATGGAACCTTCGAATCGTCAGATTATCAGCCGTCGTTCCAACAAGGTGGGACTAGCGCGACTGGAGACCCGGTACGTGATATTGTCCATATTTCAAAACCTGTAGTACTGACTACTACTAGTATGAAAGCTTCGAGTCGTCGGATTGTCAGTCATTATTTGAACAATCTGGGACTGACACGATTGAAAATCCGGTATGTGTTATCATTCGTGGGTTTTATTGCTGTGGTACTGACCACTACTAGCATGGATCTTTCGAATTGTCAAATTATCAAGCATCATTTGAACAAGGGGTAACAGCTTTCGTGACCGAAAATTCAACTATTTGGACTCAAGGAGTCGATTTTCGGGCCCCCTCATGGTCATCGTACGACTACTTTTCTCCCAATCGCCTCGATCCAAATTCTTTTCACCCCCTTCCCATCCAAGATCAACTCACGGTGCTCCCAAGCAGTCTAGAGCAAGCAGTGTGTTCATTTCGGGATGTCTCACATTTACGCAATCTGCCTTACACCGAGGAACGCTACAACATTACGGGACCGAACTTTGTCTCTCAACGGCTCACCGCTTTGGCCTCTCCCACATCTTCCAGTCAACTCAGTCGCATGTCTATTCCACCCGGTGCCGCCCCTCACCAGGTGCAGCCTTTGTCAAGTTACTCGCCATCTGATGTCGAAGCCCGTCACGCCTCCTCACAGCCTGACGCCGCAACCTGTCACCTCATCCCCGCCCCGCCGAGCTACAAATCGCAACCCGGTCCCGATTGTCTACAGCTCGATGTCGCAGTTCGTCACCCTGCTATTCAGCCATACCGAAAGCAGCGTCGGGCCAATCTTCGGTCATCGGTCTCGAGGTCCAGCAATATGCCTGGCATCATTCCAACCCCAAAAGATAACCTCACACACGAGGCCACCGCTTACTTCTTCGAGAAGCATCCAATTCGTGATGTGGTGGCCGACAGGAAACACCTCGATGAGTGTATCGAGCGGTTATTCGCCGGACACACCATAGACGATGGTACGTACCACTTGTCGTATTTATGTATCATGACTGAGGAAGGTAGCATATAAGGCCGTGCTCGTGAAGGTGGGAAGACAAGTGTGGTTCGACATCACGCGCTTGTTCAAGATTGTCGGCCGGCTCAGCGCAACACACTTCCCAGAGTTACGCGTGCCTATTGATCAAAGATGTGATATGTGAGCGCATTGGGAACCAATCATCCAGCATCTACTAATCGATTGGAGATTCACGGATGAAATCATGGTAGGACTCATAATGACCTAGTGCATAGATTTTGATTGAGTTGTAGGAGGCTAGCGGGTTGGACCAGCAACCCACGGTTTTACCGTTTGCTCGGTCGGCAATCTCTGACATAATATTGGAGACAGTCTGCATTGTGAAGCCACGCCTTTACAACTATCTTCAGTCTACTGAGGGTCTCGCAACCATGATCGCATTTTCCAGTTCCGTTCTGCGATGGGCGTTGGAGTCCATGTACTTGGGAGAAAGAGATTTCAATGCTAGTCGCTACAAGACCACTTACGATGACGCATTGGCGCGTCTGGTTAACTTGGAAAAGGAGGAATCCCGGGTCTACCTCCAAGGACTCTATGGCAACATTCGTGCAAGAGGAGAGGAATTCGCAGGATTGTTCGTGGGTCACTCGAGCATCTAGTCTAGTATCATAGTGACTGACCTATTTTACTTGACAACGACAACAGTTAGTGTTACCGCCATCTCGTATACTTCGAGCCGTGCGTTCTAATTAGACTTTATGAAGAGGCACTTGAGCTGTGTGCCTGCAGTCATCCTGGTCGCCCGGCAACGTTTTTCCCTGATACCATATTACGTCCGGTACTGCATATAAGATGACATTCTGCGCCGTGATCGTTGGGGGTGTGTTCGGCGTGGTCATTGCTACCAGCGATATCTACCTCGGACCAGGTGCGCTCTCCATGTTTGACAAAAAGACGCGCCATCAGACGGGCTGGACTTTGGCACGATCTTTGGATTCGGATTCGGATTCAGCAGTCTCAAGCCGTTCTCGATGTCATCCCAATGACGGTGGTGCCCTGGATCACCATATTTCGTACTTTGGGCGCAGCAACATGCGTCAAGGCTGTTGGACGGTGCCGCTCTGTCACTCCACACCGAACTTGACAGCTGTGATCCGCAGATATTACCTTGTTTTTACAAGGTCACTCCACTTGAAAATTGTGGCTGTGCCATCTACAAAATTCGCACTTCTAGGAAGGTATTTCCCACCACATATATTTGCGCTAGTCACTCAGTACCAGTTCAAGTAGCTCGTTGCAAGCTTTCAATTGCATGTACCCTCATGAATGTACACTTTACAATTCCTTCAACTGCTCTCTCCTGAATATATAAAGTCTCTGTGTCCCACATCTGCCGTCAATGAGCTCAATGGCTCGTTTGATATGCCACTCAACACCACTCCCTTGATCCCTCGCTGACGACGCCAACGTGCCTTCAACGTGCCCGTCACGAGCCTAATGGCTAATTCTACACACCACACTTCTCTCGCTGCACCACGTCCTCGTGATGAGGGCAAGGTTGCACCAGCAACCACATCCATACCACAGCGAGGTAACCTGGCGACGAGGGGATCACGACCATGAAGCATGCGCAATCTCATCTTTTACCATCCAATCCACAAATAAATGCAATTCCTACCTGCATAGGAAGCGCGGCTGGTCCTAGAGCTTGGTAAACACCCAGATCCAAGCGCGATTGCACGTGCGAGTCCTGTACAGGTGAACGGAATGTCGTGACGCGCTACTGGTGAGTTCAAGGCTGGTGTCTCCAAGGACGGCCAAACGCGTGAACACGCTCTCCTGGCTTTTGCTCTCGGTGTGTGTCAGCTCATCATTGCCATAAACAAGATGGACACGACCAAGGTGCGCTATCAAATTATTTCTGAGCGAATGTGGACCAGGACGCCCTTCACAGCGGAGCGAAGATCGCCTCAACGAAATCATCAAGGAAACTTCCACCTTCATCAAGAAGGTTGGCTACAACCCGAAGGCCGTTGCCTTCGTGCCCATCTCTGGCTGGCATGGTGATAACATGCTGGAGGAGTCGTCAAAGTGAGCAATGTCGGTATCAGCTTGGTATACAGTATTCTCAAATCGAAATAGCATGCCTTAGTACAAGGGCTGGAACAAGGAGATCAAGGGTGGTACCGTCAAGGGAAAGACGCTCCTGGATGCCATTGATGCCATTGAGCCTCCTGTTCGTCCCTCTGACGAGCCTCTCCGCCTCCCTCTCCAGGATGTCTACAAGATCGGTGGTATTGGAACAGTACCTGTTTTGTCGTGTTGAGCCTGACTGGTGCCATCAAGGCTGGCATGGTCGTCACTTTTGCACCTTCCAATGTGACCACTGAAGTCAAGTCAGTTGAAATGCACCACGAGCAGCTTGTTGAGGGTGTCCCTGGTGATAACGTTGGTTTCAACGTCAAGTAAGTTGTCTTCTGAATTATCTCGTCACCCATTAACCCCTTTCTAGGAACGTCTCCGTCAAAGACATCCATTGTGGGAACGTCGCTTCTAACTCCAAGAACGATCCCGCAAAGGAGGCTGCTTCCTTCAATGCCCAGGTCATCGTCCTCAACCACCCCGGTCAGATCAGTGCTGGTTACGCTCCTGTGCTCGACTGCCACACTGCCCACATCGCTTTCAAATTTGCTGAGCTCATCGAGAAGATTGACCGTCAGAGTGGCAAATCTCTTGAACAGTCACCCAAGTTTGTCAAATCAGGTGCGATATGTCCATTTGGTCAAGCATGACGGCGAGGTCGCCGTCTTCAACTGGGACGGACGTGACTGCTGCTCTGGTCATGATGCCCCATTGATGATAACCCAGACGCATCTCCAGATGCATGGTCCTGGGGCATCAACAGGGGACAAACCGTTCATACTCCGGCCAGAAATGTGGGGGCCACCTCCGCAGAATGCGCACGAAGGTCTGTAGGTGCCCAAGATGGATGGGATATTTGCCACCTCATTGATAAGGCGGTTCAACCATGGTGCCCATCATCTCCATATTATATTATTTATGACGAGGAATTCAAAACTAAGCAAGATTATGACCGATTATTTGTCTGGTATGAATGACATACTGCCAAAACCGTGACTACCAGTCAGTGATTTTGCTTGGCTGCGATAATTGCTTTTCCTTCATGCTGCTTAAATCTTTACATCCCTATAACCACTCTCTACTTGCGATTTCTTATTATTGCCTTTTGCCACAAAAGACATGTTCAGTGCTACTCATGTTTGTTACCTATGACACCTAGTAAACAAGGTTTCTGCCAGCAACGCGCGGCGCTCACTAAGTTAGATAATCTAGTAATTTATAAGTACATGTACATCTCTCGAAGTAGACGAGGTGAACTTCATTCCCAATTCGACACATCGAACATTCACGAAGTATAAACATTTTCCCACGGCTCGTTCGATCAAGCCACCTGTCCCCGTCCCTTTTTTGTCCCTCACTACGACGACGTCAGCCGGACCCCCAGCTCCCTCTCTTTGGATTTGCTGAGCAGGGCTTTGTGCCCTCAGCATCGACTTTCATCGTCTGACTTGGTGTCAGACGATATACACTCTAGGACTTGGTGTCCTGAGCGTTGCCCCATCGCCACCACGCATCGAGCAACAGTGGGGTTGAAAACGCTCGTGGAGTGTCTTGTCGCCCTTCTGTTGCCCTGGCCTTACCGGATCGCATCCATCAACTCTTATTCCATGCCTACCGCACTCACTCATTACCAACCTCAGTCTCGTGGAGACGACTGTAAGTTGTTCGGGTGTGGTCATCTATATCGACCCGGTCTAACATTTTGATCTAGCTGCTTGGCAGTCTCTTGATGCCTGCACAATTGCCACTTGGGGTGACACCAACAATGTTATCACGTCCCCCAATATGACCTTCATTCCTGCCCCGCATGTACTGTCCGAGGAACTCCACGCTCGCGCTGATGGTCGGTTTGGTGCCGCGGACTGCTTCCAATGGCCTCAGACCTTTGATGAGAAGTGGATTTGGTCGGTCTGTGTGCCTTGCCAAGAATACCACCAGTCGCCCGATCCCCTCACCTGGGCCTGGTACACTCCAACAATGGAGGACTTGGATCTCATCTCATCCGCCGCCTATCCTGTTGGCACGTTCAAGCAAGACAAAGCGGTCAAGATTGCCTCCCTATACGTTCTCGTCAATCAACGGTACCAGGAATGGAAGAAGCTGCAGAAAAATAAGTTCGACATTGCGGCCCAGTGGTTGCAATCTCTCCAACATCTTACTACGTTACTATTGCAACAGCCCCTTCTCTTCCAGGATCTAGTTGCATATGTCGCCAATACCCAGCGTCTGTTCATGGACATTTGGGCGTTTCTGGAC
>JBBPUI010000980.1:0-13257 GCA_038094615.1 Heimioporus aff. retisporus | reverse complement strand
ACTTGCATATACGCCGGGGAAGCGATCGCGAGGACCGGCAGAGAGACGAAGCAGGCCGCGGCGGACGCGAACCGAGGTGCGTCGGGGTTGTGTGTGCGCGCATGAACGGGGGATGGATCAAACGTGGGATAGATTTGAAGGAGCGGTTTAGAGCCAAGACGGGCACGCTCAGGGCGAAGCCGATGGCGCCCAGGGAACGGAGACAAGGTGGGTCGCGTCCTGTGTTTCTGTGAGCCCGCGCTGAGCCTGGAAGAAAATGATGTGGTCGAGGCGCCACCTTTGCCCACGGACATGGCGAAGAAGGATCCAAAGAGTGAGATGCAAGATTTCCTTGATGATTTGTTGGGGTAGGGTCCGATAGAGGTGGGCCGAGGCAATCTGTTGCGTTGGGGAGATCCATGTCCTTGTCGTGTGACCAAGGGACGTCTAACTATTTTGGCAGTGTGTGCCGGCATTCGATTGACGACAATCAGGTCGCAAATGATTAATTGATCTGACAAGCAGGTAGGCACATTACCCAGACTGCAAGTATCTTCATCTCTCGATGGATTATGAGGCAATACATTTTGCGGTATCGCAAAAGCTACACAGCATAAGAAAATTGTACAACGAATGGATGCATGAGGTGTTTCTAGATTTGCTCTCGGTACCATCGCCGAGAGACTTGAAATGAGTCCGTAAACCTCAAAGATTGATAAGGATGGGGCATGGATGTGCGTAAAAAAAATTGAGCGAATCATGAAAACGTTCGTCACAACGTGAATACCTTTGTGCGATGTCGCACAGCAAAAAGGACGAAAAAAAAAAAGCAAAGAAGAATGCGAATGGGTCAAACGGACTGAGTCTGCACTGTGATGCGGACATCTTCAAAGGAACGTGATGCTTGCAGCGTAAGAGGCGGAGCAGGACAGATGCTAGGGAGGCTGAAAGGACGATGGTATCCTGGGACCATGGCGCACTCCGCAGGACGGACTAAGGCGGGAGCAAAGTTTGCACCGTCTCCGTTGTCATTATTATCACCTCCAATGCAAGAAGCTGTGGGGGAAGAATAACTTGGAAGAGATGGCGAAGAACAACCGGCTGCGGCTTCAATATCGATTTCAAACGATTTTACCGCTGCGCGCATGGGTTTGACATGTGCAGGAGCATACACGGGCAACGATCCCACGGAGATATTTTTGTTGTAGCCGGACTTCCACCTAATGGAGCCAAGGATCAGACACGAAGAACAAAGAGGGATGTGACATACTGTGGGGTAATATGGGCAGAACCTCCAGACGCAGGTTTGTACCCAAAGAGCCTGGCAACACGCAAAAATGCAGCACGGTAATGTTTGCGAGCTTCGACCCCGAAGCCAAACAAGATAAAAAACCAAAGTGCGGAAGCAGGAAACAACCAACATGTCATGTTGACCGAGACACGATAATTGGGATCGCTCATCCACACAGCGGCGGGGACTTGTCCAACGTAAGAAAAGTCGTAGTGAATGTTCGCCCAGGAAATCCATGGCTGAAGTGGGACACCCTTGTTGGAGATGTACATGCTGTATATGCTGATGGGAACCGTAGCAATCATCTCAGAGGCAGCGAGCATCATCAAGCGAATGTATCGGCCCATGCTCAACGAGCTGTGAGCTGAAAGAAATTGACTGAACTCCAATCTGCGTTTGTAGAAAGCATGCAACGTCAGGGCTAGATGTCGATAAGTAAACCGTAGGGTGTCGTGCGTTGCGAACTTGCCTGAAAATACGAACGAGACGCAGCCTAGAAGAATGGGCCACATGAAGACAAGAAAGTACGCCAACAGTGTGTCGACAATGACAGGGTAACAGCCCACGTCTTCGAGGATGTCGAAGCGATGGCCTGCCGAGTGCGTTTAGACAAGACACGAGCCAGCACAATCTCGCTCACCCTGAACGACATAATCTTCGAGCGGCAGTGAGGAAACGATGACACCAGAAATAGAACGGACTCACGCAACGCCATTACGAGGATCGGGATACCAAAGGCGATACAAGAATCAATGATGACTGCTCGTCGTTTCTGAGATAACATTGTCAGAATTGCAAAGACATTGTAAACAAGGCGTACATCTTGATGAGTTACGGCACTCGTCTTGATGGCAGAAATAGTGTAGAGACGCCTGCTGATACAAAGGCCAGCAGCAGGAACGCCTACGCTGGCACCGAGAAGAAACTTTGAAGCTGCAAATGGATGAGCCACCGGTGCACGAATGACTGCACGGACGTACTAATATCACACCAAACAGGAGCCACGTTCGAGACGTTGTTCCTCCAAACGACGGAGTTGATGAATTCGAAGAGGCAGGCGATGGAAGCCCAAATGATATAGGCACAAGTGCCGACGTTCCACGCTTGAACATGCCACGGCAGAGGAATGAGCACAAGGAAGAAACCGAAGAACGAAAAGACAGAGAAAAGAGGGTAAGTAGGATTGTCCATGGTGGACAAGTCAAAGAGGCAAGTCAAGACGGGGACTCGGCTTTATTGCATTGACGGTGCGTGCGCGCAAACAAAGGCGGAAACTTGCGAGCGGTCCTTTGTCCGTGTCGTAACATACGGAATACGGATGGGCGACATTCGCTGACGTGTCAAGGACAAAACAACTCGGTTATCACCGTGACGCATGCCACTGAAATACGGTCAGTTTTTATCAACATGGGTAGATGTACCTCTGTGCGTTGAGCGTGCAAGCGTGAACGCCACGGCTATACTTACTCTCGGTGGCAGTAGAGGTGCCGCGGAGTGTCGGAGTTGACTGACTCTGAATTTGCCAGTGCACCGGGCAAACACATGCACTCGCCCGAAACTCCGCCTTATAGAAATAACGAGCCCTGGACGATTTCCGATGTCTGCCAGTACTGTCATGCGACGGCGACGACGTGGCGACGTGAAGTCGCCTTCGATAAGCGACACTGAGTACTTCAGCGATGGTCACACCGCCGACCATCCAGTCTCCACGCCCTCTGACCACTATTACCATTCGGAGGCCGACGACTCGGATAGCCCTTCCCCATCTGGTTCTACGCTTCCCCCTTCATCTACCGCTCACCTGACTGGCGATCTCAACTCCCCACCCGAGCCTGATTTGTCCGACGGCACCACGGACCGTGCGTGGTATGAATTCGACCTATCCGTGCTCCTCGCGCTGCTCTCCCCCGTCGTCAACTGGCTCACCGGCAGCGATCACATAAAAAACATCCTCCTCATCTTTCTCGTCGTCTTTTACCTCCACCAGATCATCGAAGGTGCGTCCTCAGTTTCCTCGACCCCTGTCGAAAATGACGTATTCCTCAGTCCCGTGGAGTCTTTATCTCGCATCGAGACCCCGCCGCCCGTTCCACCCTCCCAATCGCTCTGCCGCAGAAGACAAGCATCATCGCGCTGCCCTCTCTGAACTCTACAAACACGAAATTGTTTATCTCACCTTGTCCATTCTCTCCCCCTTCCTTGGCGCCACCCTTCTCCGCACCGTCGTCATTTCATTTTCTGGCCCATCCACGGTCTCCTGGTTTAGCATGTCCCTCTTTGTCCTTGCAACCGGAATGCGGCCGTGGAAGCATGCCATCCAGCGTCTTCGTCAACGAACAACCGACTTGCATACCATCGTCCACTATCCTCCATCCGAGTTGCTCAAAATGGAAGCATTGATGAACAGAGTCGCACAGCTAGAAGCCGAGCTCAGCTCGTTGCACAAACAATCCAAATCTCTCAACTCAGACATGTACGAGCATGTCGAGGATGCGATCGAGATGATTGAAATATCATCCCGTAGGCAGGAGAAAAAGGCAGAGGTTTCGAAAGCGTATGTCGAAGGAAGGTTGATGAAACTCGAACAGAACGTCGAGATTCTTTTAGAGCGAATGGAGATCCGTGCCGACACCCCTGCTCTCTACAGATATTTGTGCCAAATTTCCACGTTTGTCTCGGCACTAATCGATCAACTGTCGCCGTTCCTTCCTTCTTGGGTCATCGTGCGCTGTCGCGGTAATGTTACACGATCCCCTCGCTCTTCACCCAAGTTGGCTCGTTCCCGAAGCTCAATAAAACTTGAGACCATACCCGAGGTCGCTACATTCCAGCCCAAGTCATCCGTCCGGCCTTCTCGTTACCTCTATATCCCAGGCTTTAGTCTGGTCTTGCGTATTTGTGGCCTTGCAACCCTCCCACTCCGCCAGACGCTTACATATCTCCTTGCACGGCGAACCCACACTCCTCGCAAGCAGGCATCAATCTCTTAGTGTCCCGGCTGCAGATCCAGTGAAAACACATTTACATCATGCACGCTTTCGGACCTTTTTGCCCATCCGTTTCTTGTCTCTTTGCAGGGCCGGTTATCATATATATTTACACTGTATCAGTAGTATTTTCTCAGCCGAACCCCGGATAGCTTGGGAGTTTCGTGGGATGGATTCTACCTACCATATCAGGTGATTGTCTTTCTACTTGCCATTCTTGGACTTACTCCTGTCCCTTGAATGAGCACTGTCGAGGTGTGCGGGTAAACATGACGTTTGCTCTTGTACTTTTTTCAAGATGTGGCTTTGTCACACCAGAAATAGTCACGTAGGCGGTCATTGCTGTGGTACCGTCTTGTATTCTCGCGTCGGGTTGCTGAGCGGTGAGCTAGAGATTTAAGAAAAATCTTTCGACACGAGATCTGCCGCACCTCGATACCCTCTTCATTCTTTCCCGACCCTTTGTTGGTTGCAATGTATCAGGAAATTCCGGTTCTGTCTTTTATATCGGCTGCGTTGTGCCTTGTACCCCTGACGTGGTATCTACGCACTCGCAACGTCGCTGCTGTGGCCATTGGAATATGGCTTTTGATGGCAAATCTGATATATGCAATTGATGCCTTGATTTGGGCTCAAGATTCCGACATCAAAGTTGCAGTGTGGTGTGACATCAGTAAGTCAACCGTTCTTGCGTCGATCATTCAATGATCATTAGGACTCTCCAGCAACAGTCATTCTTACCGGTGCTAATATTGCGTTGCCTGCGGCGTCGCTCTCTATCTGTATTCATCTTGAACGCCTCGCCTCTTTTTCGAGTTCGAGTCAAATCTCAACACCTCAAGCGAAAAAACGACGTATTCTGCTCGAGTGCTTGACCTGTGTCGGAGTACCGTTCGTGTATCTTGCATTGCGTGCGTTTTCTCCACACTGGTTGCATGTTTCGGGCTCAATCAGCAGGTATACTGGCAGACTTGATCGTCCAGCCTCGCCGATTTGATCTATTTTATGGATTTGGTTGCCGACCTGCGACTTATCCTACCATCACTACAATCTTTATTGTTGTGATTCCCCCGCTTTTGCTGGCGATTGCGGTCGTCGCTTATTCGTGTGCGTTTTATCCCCCGTCTGCAATCTGACACCCGCAAATATACTTTTGCAGGGATTGCTTGTCGTCATTTGTTTGTCCATCGTATTCAGTTTTGCGGAAAGAGAGGGTCGATCTCTTCTCTTACTCGTAATCTATATCTGCGACTCGTCGGAATGGCGGTCCTGGAAGCGGTATTCTCTGCGGTTTCAATGGCGGTGAAGATGCGGCATGTCCTCTCTCCGGGGTTATCGCCAATAGCAAATATGCCAAGGCATCTGAGCGAGGTTCTCGTCTGGGATTTCGGTTCAATCACCGACGACAGTCGAACGGCGCTCATGGTCGAGTGGTTGGTGACGGTGCTCCAGTCGATCGCGTTCTTTGGGTTGTTCGCCTGCAGGGCGGAGGTAGTGCGCGGGGGGTGGGACGCGATCATCACAATTCTGCGACGATGGAAAAAGCCGAAATTGGCTTTTACTTCGTCCTCGGAGCAAGGGGATCTGGAGCAATCAGGGTCGGTAAGGTATGTGTCATGTAGATTTCCTCGATCAGGGTCTGCTGACGCGTTCGCTACGTAGTTGCACCTCTGTGCCGGCGCTCCCCACAACGGTGATCGACTTGACCCTGGTGACGCACTCGAGCATGCTCGCGCCATATGACTGCTCCACGGACAAGTCATCTGTGTCGACACCTGGACCATCGTGCCCCCCTACGCCCATTGAAGAAATTGGACCAGAGGACGTAATGATCGCTATCATCGAACCAGGTATGGTTCCTCTTGCATCACCAGCGAGTTCGTCGGCCATCGCGTCGTCGCACAATTCGCTCGCGTCCAACTTTGATCCGAGTCGGCTGGATCTCTATTCGCCCGATGCGTGGCCACGGACGCCGACGACGATTCCGGTTCGCCTGAAGCTCTCCCATCGCCACACGTGCAGCGTGGGTTACGTTTCTAAGCAGAATCCCACGCAAGACGCGCTCGTGGGTGTGCGCTTTCCCGAATACGTGGTATCCCGTGCGCGTTCGTATACAGCCGATTTTTGGGCAGAGGGGCGGAGAGGCCTGGCGATGGTCGAGCAAGCGCAATGATGGACCCATTCGCTGTTCATTCGCATCCTTATTTCGTTCCTTTGACTTTTTGTAGCCTTAGGACATTGGATTCCATCCCTTCGTGTTTGAATATTGGTGTGCAGTGCCCCGCTCGGCGCTCGTTTTGTAGCATAGGTACAAGTAGAGAGTGTTGGTTTGTTTTGCAGGCAAGGTTGTATTTCGGCCTATCTTTGATATGAAATGATATATTTTAACTTGAATTATATTATGGCATATACACATGACCGGTAAATGATCCCGTGCACCCTCAACCTGCCTTTTCTGTTGTCTACGCCCTCATAAATAATAAAACATACCGCTGCAACGTGTTCAAGGTTGACTCTGAACTTCCACCATCTGAATGACTATACCTTCATTGTTCCGGCTGCACTGGCAAGAGCTGGCCTTTCCGCGATGACTAAAGGCTATCGGGGGCGCTCCCACGTCCCGACGCTCGGGCGGCAAGGTGATGATACCTTGTATTATTATAATAGCGCCGCTGTAAGCACCCTCCACTGAATTCTTTCAAAGTTTGTCGGCTGGCGGACTTAACAAGGTATGATGCTCTTCATCGAAACCAATTGGACTGCAACCTTCGCAGTTTCGCCGTGCGGTCGGCCTCTGTCCGTACCTTCTATCGCCTTGTGCTACCAGCCGACCCCGCTTGAACCCTATCCTCTACAGGGCCATTTATGCTTCGACGCCACTCTATGGTCGACGTGAGAACACACTAGGGCACCATTCCTGAGATATCCATTTGCTTGGTTCGGCAAAGGTCAGCTTCATTCCCCCGAAGTCTGGATGTCACGGGGGTTTCGTGTCATGTGCTCCCATGACCAGATAACCTTGGAATGCTAGGTTTGATGCGACGTGGGAACGCCACAGGCCCGCCTTACCATTCCAGGATACAAACGTGTTTCCGCATTCGGGCATGAGTTTGTGTCGATATGGGAATATCTCCAACAGTGTCAATGACGCCCAGTAACGCAAGACAAGGGAACGTCCAAATCTGACCACAAAGGGATGTCATCGTCTCCCGCAACATTTATTAGGACTTCGGGCGGTTAGTTCCCTATAGCTGCTCCTCCGCCCCCTCCCGCCATCGAATCGCCAGCGTGTCGATTCTGGTCAGCCCTCGCATCCGAAACATATCATCTACAACTGCGTTGAGATGTATTCCAACCCTCCGAACTGGCTGTTCTCCGCATGTGCTTTTATCACCTTCCTGCTATGCATGATTCCATTTCCATGGCATTTAGAAGGTATTTTGTTCGTCTACCACAACAAGTGTTCTCTAACATCTATGCAGCGTGGAACACTGGCACTTGCTTGTACATGGGATGGACGGGTTTGGCGTTGCTAAACCTGTTTATCAATTCAGTGGTTTGGAATTCGGATGTGATCGACAAGGCGCCAATTTGGTGTGATATCTGTAGGTGTTTCGTCATGTCTTATTCTTCGGAAACTGATCACCATAAATATGCAGCCGCCCAGATTATCCTCGCAGCATCGGTGGCTCTTCCTGCCGCATCTCTCTGCATCAACCGTCGGCTGTACCATATCGCTTCGGTGTCATCGGTGACAAAGACGCGTGCGCAGAAGAGACGTGATACCATGACTGACCTTGCTATTGGCCTCGGGATCCCATTCTTCCAGTTGGCACTTCGTGAGTAGTCACTTGGTTCCTGTGAACCGCTATTCACCCACTGTAACAGACCCCATTGTTCAATCCCACCGTTACCTCATTATTGAACAGGTTGGCTGCTTCCCCTTCACATTCAACACTCCTGCGTCGTACGTGATAACCGATATCTGGCCTATCGTCATTGGGTTGTTATCCGCATCTTACTCTAGTAGGTGTTTTTGTGTCATCCTCGTGATCGTGTTCTCATTCTATTGCTACAGTCCGAGCCATTCGTGAGCTGGCGCTTCGAAGAGCTCAATTCCAAGAGTTCCTCTCGACGAACAGAAACCTCAGTTCCAGCCGCTACTTCCGTCTCATGGGTCTTGCGAGCGTGGAAGTAATGTTGACCGTTCCTCTGTCATGCTTCATCATGTGGCTCAACTTGGTTAATTCCCCTCTGCAACCATATGTGAACTGGGACAATGCCCACGCCGGCTTTGACATCATCCCGCAAGTTCCTGCTGCTGAATGGCAAGCGGTTCCACTCGGAGCTGCTTCGATTCAAATGGCCCGTTGGTTCTGTGTCCTTTGCGGGCTCGTTTTCTTCGCCTTCTTCGGGTTCGCTGATGAAGCAAGGAGAAATTACCGCCTCGCGTATTCGTCGGTCGCAAAGCGGGTGGGTCTTTCCACCGGGGAAATTACCACCACTGGCACCTGGACTAACAACGGGTACGTCACATCTCATGTTGTCATCATTTTGGGGGACGCTCATAAATCACTCTTTTCCGAACAGCACGCACTCAGACATGTCGTACAACAGCCGCTCTGCGACCATGCCTGTCTATGTCACGCAAGAGACGGAGAAAAAGCGCGATTCGCTTGCGTCCTTTTCATCGCGCATCTCGTTGCCTGATCTCGGGGGAGCTTTGGTGGACGTGAAGAAGGGCCCGTACTCGCCCACGGCGACCACGTCGGCGTCCATGTCCAAGGAGTCGCTCCCGCAGTCGCCAGTGGACTTGGACAGCTTGCCTTTGCCTTCGCTTCCCCGGGCGACGCTCGACACGGGCGCGCCACCTCGATACACGCCTGGCACGCCACGAGCGGTGTAACGCGATCGCGTCAGCGTCCTTCTTTTCTCTCGGGTTACAGAATCGGCGGGCAGTTGTGTCTCTATACGTCCTTATTTCCTCTCTTTTTCTAGTCGTCCTCTCTCTACTCCGGCCACTGTATTGTTAGCGTTCTTTCTCGATGTGCTCACTCCTTTTGTTCTTGCTAGTGGATACCCATCCCCCCGAAATGCCGTATCAATATGCGCTGTATACGTTGGGGCCTAGACAACTGTAGCATTCATTAACCGCGTTATATTAGTGAAATGAAACACGTTTTTGGATAGTTAGCGACGGTGGAATATTGAGAGCTGCATGGACATCAGAAATTCCAGAAACCATCAGAACCCTCAATTCAAAATGCACATGACCGGTCAGATCAGCTTCTGCCACTGCCCCATGATATTGCCCCATCCTCCCTCGTTCATAGCACGCCCGGAATAAGCCGACAGGGCACCTTCGTCGCCCACGCACGCCACTCTTCTCCAAAGGCCTTCTCCAGCATCGCGTCCTCCCTGTCCATCCGCGTGCGCAACCCCGCGTACATCACCCCGACCGTCGTGATCGAGAGGCACACGAACGCGCTCGTCACCAGGGGACCCCGGAGCCCGTCTGCAGCCCACGTGCGCAGATCGAAAAGGCAGAACAACCACCCGACCGTCATGATCAAGGCCGCGGTGTAGCTCGGGTGGCGAACGACCCCGTACACACCGTCGGTGACGAGCGCGTGCGAGGGGCGGATGGAGAGCTGGAACGTGAAGCGGGGCCCGAGCACGTGGAAGCAGTATGCACGCAGGAGGCCGCCCGCGAGCGTGAGGCACGTCCCGGCGAGAAAGGCGGGCGTGAGCGCGGTCGACGCGGTCGGGCCGGCGGCGGTGGCGGCGGGGAAGAGGTCGCGGACGGGGGCGAGGAGGGGGGGACAGTGGTCGCTCTGGGCGAGCAAGACGGCGAGTTGGACCGTGGCCCAGGTCCACGAGAGGGTCTGCGCGGGTGAAGTCGGTGAGACGGCGCGGTTAGTTACTACTGGACACGGACCTTGCCAAGGGTGGCGGTGTGGGTTACATAGTGCTCCAAGCCACGCTGTTCACGAAGTTGCTCTGTGGGCGGTTGTGGGTATGGTGGTGTAGCTATATATTGTTGAGCGAACACAGAAACAAGGGTGAGCAGCAACTTTGCGATCGCCATGACAGATTTAGTTCCGGGCCGTATGTAAGCTGGCCAATCTTCCTTCATGCCCATTTCAGGCAATACCAAGGCGCAAGCACGATTGTCCGGAATTCAAGTTGAAGTTGTACTGCTGTACCACCGAGTCATCCTGGTTCATTGACTGTTCTCTTTTCGGAACATTGATGGCATCGTATGTGGAGCTTATCCGACAAGATATCTGCCATCACGAACCCTACGAGGACGCGTCTTCTTGGCCATCCTCCGTTCTACGGCTTGTCCATTCCTTGCAGAACAACTTGAAATTACCAAGGCAGATAGAACCAGTGGGTTCCATCTTGACACCCACGCTTGTTCGCTCATGTTGCTTTCTTCAAGGGTCCACTCTCGTGCGCTAGCGCACGTGCACTCGATCTCCTACACTACATTCGCGTCTCCCCGCAGGAAGCGGCTCGAGTGGAGTGTCTGCGGCGGGGCAGCGTGGAAGAAAACATTGATGTTGACCTTCACCAACGCTTGGAAGACACATTTAACACTGCCCTGGTTGATTGTGCCGCGATTCGAGCTGTGGTGGATACAGAGTACCAGACAAAGACTCCATATCCAAAGGAGTCATTTCTTGCTGTCTTTGTTCGCAATGTCGTCTTGAACGCCCATCCAACACTCTTCTCATTGTGAGTCTTCTCTTGGGTTTCGGACGATACACGTTACCTAGTGGCTGTCCCCTACGCAGGGAGGACGTTGAGGTAGCACTTCCACGGCATTTCAGTGGAGCAGAGATTCCTATTCTGAAATTCATGACGAAAAGTATACGTGCTCCACTCGTCATTTCAATCCACGAAGAGATGCCTCTCCCTGGGAATCCCGAACTTGTCGATCGGCCCAGCGACGATGACGGAAATTCCAAGTGTGGCGTGGATGATTCATCCAGCTACTCTCCTGCGACTGTCCATTCTCCTCCTACCATGTCCGAGTTCCTTGATGCTTGTGAGAGACCTACAACTCTGGAGCAGGAAGAGGATGAAGATGTGGGTGTGGATGCGGAAAGTCATCTTCCACCACAATTCGAGGCACACTTCTTTTCGTGTCCCTCGCTGGCAGCTCCACCGACTACTTGTCATATACCCGTTCTTTGCATGGCCTACGAGGAACAACTACCCGTGTTGATGTCCAGCTTGCTCTATCAGCGGCGAGTGTGGCGCATTGTTGATCCAATGCTTGGCGTGGTGCTCTCGAAATACGCCACAACAATCAGGCTGTTTGTTGGGTGGCTCGAGGACAATGTGTCGTGTAGTCGCGCTCTAGTATGTGGCTTCGCATGATTTAGAACACCTATCTGATGATCGATTTTCTCGTGTCAAGCCGCGTGTTCATCTGATGGAGATACAGACACCAGTCGCCCTCGATTTATCATCACCCTCGGTTACGCTCGCAATCTGTCGGCTGCTATGTGGTCTAGAACAACACATATCTGGTGTCCGTGACACCGTCAAGCAATCGGTGGACGCGGTTGTTGATGGGACACAATCTGATTGGCCACTCTCTTGGAGAATCGATACAGATTGCCGAAAAGAAGGTTCTGTTTCGATTCAGGACGACGATAATATCCGAGATTTGATTATCCAATGGGCCGAGGATCAGCGGTATTTAGGGAGCGAGGAGTGCGTCTCCGCGCGCCCTTGCTATTGTTCCGTCCTTGATTTTTTTAATCATTAGGACGATGCCGCCACGTCGTAGAGCGGACGAGACCAGTGTGTACGTTCCCTGTCCTTTTGATGACTCCGCTTTTCTCGTTATTTATGCGCATGTAGGCCGAGTTCTGCCACATCGACATCGACCGCCTCCACACAACCATCGTGGGTCAATCCTTGTTTTGTGGGTAGAGACGACTTACGTTGTTATCGCCAAGAAACCCGACTTTTACATCCAAAGCCCCATCGACGGCAAAAACTTCGCCGATTCCGTGAGTCATGAAGGTTCGAGCAAATCAATTATTTAGCTGGTTTATTTTAGGACACTTCAAGTTCAGGAGCAGGATGAACAAGGAAGTAGTATTGCTACCTCTCTTTCACGGTTCTCGTGTTCTGCGTACGCGTTTATGAAACTTTTGATCGCAACTCGCTCAGTGAGCACGGCACAGGTTCGCAGCGACGTCGGAGAAAAACGAACATAGGATTTTCCATTGGATGTTCGACCGTCGGGTCGTGCCCCAATCGATCCCATCGGATCTGCAGTTCCGTGACGAGTATGCCACGATGACTAGGTTCATCTGGCCTGAGACATGGCAAAGTAGGGTGCGCATTAATCAATGTTTCAGCCTTTTTACCCTGGGATACTTACGTGATTCCAGGACAATCTTCCACCAGTGGATGCTGCACTCGAACCGTGCGTCAAAGAACTGATAGATGGTGTAGCCGCATTGAAAGCAAAAGGAAATGCCATCCAATGCATCCCTGTGAAGGAGTTTCCGTTTGACCTGCGGATCTTGCAGCAAAGCTTCTCTGCAATATTCCAGGCATCGCGGAGATCTCGGGAAAAGATGGAGGTTCCGACGCCCGTTTACGAGGCCTGTTTGCGTCATGACCACGATCGTTTGCTGTTCGATTTCTTCATACGCCTTGTTGATCCACTTGCGCAGATGGACGAACAGTCGATTGCGCATCTGGAAGATCCTCTGGCGCGCCCCACGTGCGTTTCTTTTTCCTCTCGAAACTCGCTTTTCATGACGTGGCTGGTTGTCAAGGCTGGAGACTACTCTCCGCTTGCCAAAAAATAACCTTTTACGTTCCGACGTCCGACGAAGTCTTCAGCGATCGATTCAAGGTTTACTCTTCCGTACAGCCACAGACCTTGAAAGCTGGGTATGCAACCGGGGTGGAAACGAATCGCAAATCATTGAAGAGGGACAGAATGCCATATATGTTGGTTCTCGG
>JBBPUI010000979.1:0-13262 GCA_038094615.1 Heimioporus aff. retisporus | reverse complement strand
CTCGTCGTCCTCATCCTCGTCTTGGTCATCCCCGTCCTCACGCATCAACCGTGCCCTGAGCTTGTCTATCGCCTCCTTGCCCAACCCACCCAAGTCCATCGTCACATCGTCCTCTGGGTCATCCCGTCGCCCTCGAACTTCGTGACGGTCGAACGTGAGCGCGACGTGTGCGCGACGGACTTTGGACGGGGCGTATTCGTACACGTCGTCGATCGCTCGGGGTGCCGTGTTTTTATTCGCTTTCCGGTCTGCGCGACGATGTCCCGATACATACCCATTGGTTTTGTGGGGTCCTTTTGATGGTCTGATGGTTCTCGCCATGATACGAT
The DNA here is from genome assembly GCA_038094615.1 of Heimioporus aff. retisporus. Lineage (NCBI taxonomy): Eukaryota > Fungi > Basidiomycota > Agaricomycetes > Boletales > Boletaceae > Heimioporus > Heimioporus aff. retisporus. The sequence goes on along the minus strand of JBBPUI010000979.1, from coordinate 12,933 downwards.
CGTTGACGAGCGTGTGGAAAATATGCGTTTCCCATAGCTTCCGGAATTGGAAGGTAGTATTCAGAGCCAAATGTACAACATACAGTACTACTGGATACCAGAACAATCTATTCTCAAGGTGAACCACGCACGTCCTCCTCTTCCTCTTCAAGGGGGTCAGTCTCCCTCAGTACCTCCTCATCTCTCGATGACCAATGATGTGACGCTGGGTTCACGCGCCTTCTCGTCCGGGTACGCCATGCAGCGACGATAAAGTCCACCAGCGCACTGGAAAACTCGGTACAGACCTCCCAGATCTCACGCGCATGCGCAACAGTAAACTTGGGTAGTTGTTCGAACCCACGCAGTCGGAGGACGAAACGGTTATAAACTGTGCTGATGACGATAAAAGCCATGAGGAGGATAAGAAAGCTGAAGTAAATATCTCTTCATGAGTACTGAACAAGAGTGTGGTGGGAATCACGTACGATATGGTCAGAAAGACGAATAGGCCACCCAAGAACCCGCGTTCTCCGGCCGGACATGCGTACTAAAAACGACGTAAAGCGCGAGTTTGAAAACAAAGCAAGGTGTCTCACATGTGTCCGCCATTCGAACTGGTAGTGACATGCCTTGTCTTCCTCCTCAGGCCAGTGTCCAAGGAATACGGGTTTCCCTGCGATAAAAATGTATCAACTATCAGGGGAAAAATATGAGCAACGCACCTGCAGAGTAGACAGAGGTGTCGCAGATAAAGATGATGCTCGAGCTGCCTTGCTCGTCGATGCCCTCGCACGGTGTTCCCTGTGACTGATACAACAACAGACCACCATCCTTGACCTCGAGCGTCGTATTCACCAGACTAGTGACATCAGTGCCAAAGTAAACAACAGTGTCGGTAGACGCACCCGATGGCGAAGTCGCCACGATCCATTCTCACGAGCCCCGCGATGTTGGCCTGGTTCTCGTCCAGCCTCGTGTTCCACGGTTCGGTGCGCACCCCACCACACACGTTGAGATATGCCTTGTGTCCGGAGGCGGTCTCTACCTCATAGTCTTTGCTACACCATCGTCAGCACACCGCGCGCAGCATGTCGGCTTTGACATACCTGCCTCGGAGCGGGTTCAAATCGTAGAATGTGTTGTCGCTGTCGTGAATCGTACACGGCTTTTCTTGTGCTAGCGCCGCGCCAGCCAGAGCCATTGCGAACCATAGTGTCAACACCATCGTGAGCCTGATGATGGTGGTATGTGGGTTACCTGAGTCGACCCCTCTAAGGGAGGTCTCCTGCTGTCACCGACACGACACCGCCACAGCCGATTTACACCGCGACTTTCTCAACGACGACGGCGATGGCTAGCGCATTGCTACGTCGGCACCTTGTCGCGCCAAATAAGCGCCTTTTGCGCTCGTTCTCGACCTCGTTGCCGCGATGCAGACCAGAACTACAGTCGAACATCGGGCAAAAGAGTCCTTTTGATACCCACACCGTCGAGGACTTGCATGGCATGTCTGCTGCAGAAATATTGGCAGAGACTGGGACGCGTGCGGACGCAAAGCTTAGACATTTCACCGGTGCGTTTCCGTCTTTGCGGTGTATTTTTTCTTGACGTGGACGATTTGGTGGACAGTCAACTTTGGGTACGAGTGTCTTTTTCCGTGTCGAATTGTTGCTTAGACTGTTCCCTAGCCCTCAACACCCTGCTGCCCACGGTGTGCTTCGCATGATCCTGGAACTCAACGGGGAGGAAATCCTCCGGGTTGACCCGGTACGTCGTAACCGACTTGCCTCCACTCGTCTTATGCTCGCTGGCAGCATGTCGGTCTTCTTCACCGCGGTACGGAAAAACTGATCGAATATAAAACCTACACGCAAGCCCTTCCCTACTTTGACCGTCTCGACTATGTTTCCATGAGTTCGTCTCATCCACTCATAACATTCTCCAAACTCATTCACCGCAGTGACCAACGAACTCTGCTATACCCTCGCCGTCGAGAAACTGCTCAACATTGAAGTCCCGGAACGAGCCAAATGGATTCGAACCATGTTTGGTGAAATCACTCGTATCCTCAGTCGTACGTACAATCCCATCTTTTCGAGCAAGAGTGCCGATTCGTCCTTTTAGACCTTATGGCGGTTCTCTCGCATGCCATGGATGTTGGCGCACTCACTCCTTTCTTGTGGGGCTTCGAAGAGCGTGAAAAGCTGATGGAATTCTACGAGCGTGTCTCTGGTGCACGTCTTCACGCCGCCTACGTCCGCCCAGGTGGCGTCGCGTTTGATCTGCCCCACGGGCTCCTCGAAGACATACACAAATGGGCGACCCAGTTTAGCTCGCGCGTGGATGAGATCGAGGAGGTCGTGACCGGGAACAGAATATGGAAGGAGCGGACAATCGGCGTCGGCGTCGTCACGGCGAAGCAAGCGCTGGACTACAGCTTTACCGGAGTCATGCTGCGTGGAAGTGGAATCCCTTGGGATCTCAGAAAGATTCAACCGTACGACAAGTATGACGAGGTAAGCGCTCGGCACGCGTGTTCTGGCGACGGTACTCGACCCATTTTACTCCTAGGTCGAATTCGATGTGCCCGTCGGCAAGAATGGTGATTGTTACGACCGGTATCTGTGCAGGGTGCAGGAGTTCCGTGAGAGTTTACGTATCATCCACCAGGTGCGTCCCCGTTTTCGTCTGCTCTTTTTCGTCTTTGACCAAGGTGTGACACCTTATACAATAGTGTTTGAACAAGATGCCTACGGGCGTCGTCAAAGTCGATGACAACAAACTTGTCCCCCCTCCCCGCGCGTCCATGAAAGAAAGCATGGAGGCGCTCATTCATCACTTCAAAGTACGCCTTACCCTCTCCTTGAAACCTATCATTCATGTGGCGTGTGTGCTAGCTCTTTAGCGAGGGATACTCTGTACCACCAGGCGAGACCTACAGCGCGATTGAAGCACCTAAAGGCGAAATGGCCGTCTACCTCGTCTCGTACGTCTTCACCTTACTCGCGCGAACGGGACTCACGCTTGGCATCATGCAGGGATGGCACCAACCGCCCATACAGATGTAAGATCCGTGCCCCCGGATTCGCGCACTTGGCAGGTGCCGACTTTATGATGAGACGTACGTCATGTCCGCTTTCTCTTGTTCGTTGCAGCGTTGACATGTCTCTTCTTTCCTCTAGACGTAAGCACACGCGATTCGTATTCCAGTCCCCCACTGACCCACACTTTTTTTTGACTTAGCACATGCTCGCAGATGCTGTTGCCATCATTGGTACGATGGATCTCGTGTTCGGGTGCGTGATTCGTGGTTTCCACCAGGGGGTGTGCTGACGCGCGTCCCCTCGATCGTAGTGAGGTAGATCGGTAGAGCCGCATAGATACGTCGAAGTCGTTTGGATCCTGAATGCAACCTTCCATCGATTGTCCTGTGCGCGTGAGAGCACAGTCGTCAGACGTGAGCAAGGTACGTTGCGGGTCTGACGTGTTTAGGATGACTGGGCATACGCCGGGGTGGATTCGCGGCCCTGTTAATGGGTTCATCCGAAGAAGCTAGTGAAAGAACGATGTGCTGATGCGGTTTCAAAGCAACAGCATACTGTCCGCGAATATCTGGGGCCCGCGCCTGTCCTGGGACAACTTGACTCCAGCCATGTATCAAGCTTCCGTGCACGTCGCACTCAGCCAAAGCAGGACTAACCACCCTAAATGCTCCGAGACCCTGCATCCAACAGCCGACCGTTTGGGGCATTTTCAAGTTGCACGTCGTTCGTGCAATCCACCTCATACCGATGTAACTTGCATTCCAGAACGTCCCACTGAGTATATGAACAACTGTCTATGCTAAGCTTTTGATAGCAGGTCTTTAGTAGATGTGATACGATATTTAGCAAAATTGTGTACTAGCCATAATTACGAATGGTCATGTTCATTTCGATAGGTAAGCCGGGTATCGTTCCCTCCTCAAACACGCTGATATATCTTCCTCCTTCCCGCCAGCTGCACGGTCCCTGTTCCGTTCCCCAGCCCCTTCGGATCCCGTGCTCTGCAAGCATCCCCCCAACGCGATTCGCTAATCCTATAACACGCTGGAAGCCACTCCTCGACCGCCTGTCCCGCACCGTACTCCCCCTCCAGGTTCACGTCCCTCGCGTCTTCCAGCCCCAGCACCATCAACGCGACCGCCCGGGAGCACAACCACGCGTTCACCATGCCCTCACTCGTATATCCCGCCGAAACCCACTCCCCAGGATCCGCCAGCCTCGCCGAGCGCTTCTCCGAGCGCACCTCCCCCATGACCGACCGCCGACCGGAAATCTCCTTTGGGATCCGGCCCACCCACGGAAACCCGTCCACAGACTGGCTCAGCAAGCCGCTCCACAGCGCCTTGACTCTCCCCGCAGCCCACGGGCTGCGCGCGGCGTCCCTCACCTCGACGGCCTCCGCTCCCCAGTTATGCGCCCCGAAGTAGACGGGCAACGCCCCCGATACGTGTGCCGCGCTGTGCATGTCATACATGCCCTTCGTGCCCGGCCGACACACCTCCGCGTCCGTCTCTGGAAACGGCTCGCGTCCGCCGCCAAACATGAGCTCGTGCTCGCCGTGCGGGAGCTGGGTGAGGTAGTCAAAGTCCTTTTGCTCGGGGCTGTCGTAAAAGATGTAGGCGCGGTGTCCGTGGTGCCCGCGCTTGGTGCCGTCGATCTCGACGTCGTCAAACAGGAGCGCCTTTCCGGGCCGCTGGGCGCTCATCGTCTCTCGGATTCTGTGCACGACGGCGGCGAGCTTGGGAACGAGCCCGCCGACCCACGCGTTCGTGAGATGTACCACGTGAGAGGCGGTTATCCGTCCATGAGGCGTCGTCAAGGAATAGAACGGACGGTCGGGCGTGGGTTCCGTGATAGACGTGCACGGCGTCCGCGTGAACAATTGAAAGCTGGGCAAAAAAGACTGCGTTGAGCCCGACGAGCGGTACTGCGTGCACGTGATGCTCACGATTTCGGATATGTCTCCAGAAGCCGCGAAAGAACGGCAGTGATAAAACGATAAGGATGTACTGCCCCCGCCCGCGTCGTGATGCACCCGATCGCTAGCGAGGACAAATTGAACGTCTAGCGATGTCCGCTCAGAAAAAGAGCGCAACCGAACAAGAAAGTCGCACGCACCTCGCGCGCGTCTGCGCCTTCCCAAACGCGATACGCCCTTGCTTCTTGCGGCATATCTGCCATATAGATCTTCAATTTCCGCTTGGCCTCTTCAAAAACCATTTCGTCGAAGAACACGTCGACCGAGTCTACGCGCCGGCAGTCTGCATCCGCTGCCTCTGCCTCGGCGACTTGTGGCAATACATCCAAGTGTGCCAATCGAAAGCGCATGACCTGCTGCGCAGCCACCACGCCAAGGCTCTGCACCAAGTCTTCATAGTCGTGGAAGAGGGGTGGGTTGATGTGTCCCCCGTTTCTGGAAACGCGCCCTTTGTTCAGGACGATCGATACAACCAGACCCTAACCCACCTGCCGGTTGCCCCCGAGCACGTCTCTTGCGCCTCCAGCATGACGACGCGCAGGGGGTCGCTGTTACCATGACGTTGCTGGTACACGTCAAGCAGGGTGCGCGCAAAGGATGCACCCGATATGCCAGATCCGATGATCACTACGTTGGGTGAACGACGAGATAGGTTCCGAACGGAGCGCACGTACCGACGTCTGCATGCTCCGGGAGGGTATTGCTAGAGCGGTGGGTCGCGATGGCGGACGGGGGGAACGTCCAGAATGACTGCGTTGGTTCAGAAATAGGTAATGAATGACAAGGATATGGTTCCGAGACACCACATTTCTCGACGTGGGCGTGACCTTGATCCGGGTTGTTCTGGAGAGCGGGCTGGAGAAACGACACAAGATTCCCCATGGTATGCTGGTCGTCCGAGTCCACAAGAGGTTGTTCAAGGAGGGAAGGGCGTAATGCCAAAACCGCCCTTGTTATATGGGCTCGAGCGACCGAAATAGGACGTGGCTGCAGGCGAGGCTGAAATGCAGCCACGGTCATAAATTGGGTGAGCTATGACATTTATGAACGCGTGGCGTGGTCCGGCGAAAACCAGATTGGACGCCGTAATCAGCGATGAATGTCTTATCGCTTTGGCGTGTGATAATGAACAAGCGCCCACCTTGAGCCCGGCAGGAACTTGTTATCGATCCAATAGCTAGTTCATTCATGATCTGTGAGAAGATTCCAAACCAGTCCCCACTCAGGTCTTGTCGAAAGTATCCAAGGGCGATCCGAGTGGTCATCACGGGAACTAGCCGGCACAAGCGTACTCGTTAGTTGTTTGCCAGCTGCAGCGGAACAACTTGGATTATAAAACTCGTGTTCCGGTGTTCGACTTGAACCGCTAAGATTAAATTAAGGGAAATTTTAAAGCACAAGAGGCGTGTAAAGAAGCGAACAAAAATAGGACGGACGACCGCTCAAGACGTTTCGTGGAAAACTTCGATGAGGGCTTTCTGGAACCGAGCGAGATACGATACCAGTTCCCCGTCTGGAAGCGCCGAGTACATCAATGCTTGCGTGAGTTGCGTGCGGAGCTGATGTCGCCCACCAAAGAAAGGGACGTCAAGAATCCGTGTTTCGGAACCGTTGGAGAGGGAACGCACCTTGACGACGGCACGGCGACGCGCCGCCATGATGGTCGTTTGACTCTCCTCTTCCTTTCGGGCATGCAAGTCTGCCAGAACATTTGCCACTTTCCTACCTTCTTCGATAACGTCGTTGGGCAAGTCGGCGAGTTGAGCAAGTTCGAGGCCTGACGAATTGCTGTTCCAGCAAGATGTCATCTTTTGAAGTGCGAGAGCCAACCATAATGGCCCATGTCCTCGGGGTGTCCGTCCATGATTCTACACCGAGTTAGTCTCACATACACCAGAGGGGAAGGGGCCACTTGCTTGTACTTGAACACCATCCCAAGACTCGACGCCGATTGTCGCGTGCGCTAAGAAACACCTTATCTGCGCAATCCCTAAAAAAGAAAACGATGGTCGCCGACCTGGACGGAGAGGTGCAAACTAACAAAAGTCAGATATTTATGGCAAGTTCGCCAGCGAAGTCCAACTCCTACTTCACCACACAAGGTTGTCGAGAGAGCGTAGTCGTCATTTCCTGGAAATGGCTAAAGGAAGGGAAACAACAAAGACGGTTTAAAGAGAAGAGAAACAGACGTTGCAAAAAATACGAAACACTAAGCGTAGCAAGTCAGTAAAGTCGAACCTTAACCTCACGCCTACCTTGATCCCGATGAGTTCTTCGGCAATCGCGTGTGCAATCCCAACGCCCTCACAGGGGGATGTGCCCCGACCCAGTTCGTCCATGAGAACAAGCGTTTTGGGTGTCGCGAGCCCTGTTCCCACGATGAGTTCGACACCTTGCAAGAAAAAGTGCACTTCAAACCTAATATCATCGCCGAGCATGTTATCTCGTTCGCAAATGTGCTCAGGCTTTTCTCCATGTCATCGTCGTTGGACAGACGCGTCAAAAGTGCATCATGAATGCTATCATGCGCGTCAGTCAGAGAGATACTTCCTCCAATAAAGACTTCACCGGAAGCTTGCATAATCGGCCGGAACGAAGCAACCGCTCATTGCCATGACGAGCAAGAGTCCGGTTTGACGGAGGTACGTACTCTTCCCTGAGTGCCGGTCAGGAAATTTCACTTTTTCCCCGTAGTCTATGGCACACCTGACATACTAGCAATAATCATCAAGCAATCCTCCCTCGAAAGAAAAGATTGCTTACTTCGGGCCTTGAATAATTTGAAAGTGAGACGCATCACAACAGTAGATGTCGTTTGCAACCAACGTCCCAGCAGCATTTACGGTTTCAAGGATTGGGTGCCGGCCTGATTTGATCGCAAGCGTATCCGTAAACTCCGGGCGGACTGCAGCAGGTACATCAATTGCTCTGGGGAGGATCACGAAAATCACCATAATTTCTCACTGCGAGGAGTTTCATCGCATAGTTCTTAGATCTTGGAAGGTAGATTCACTACGAGAGGTGCTTACTGATAGAAACATGTGCAAAAGACCAGAGAAGGTCAATCAAAGCCACCTGTCATGATGAAATATAAGAGTAATCACCTACAAGGAAAAGAGACTCACCGCTTCGGATGCGGTGTATAGGGCACCAGAGTATGACAAGATCTCAGCCACCAGCTCTTGGATAATCCTGGATATGACATTCCCGATTCACTAGTGAATTGATTCTAACTGATACGCACTTGTTACTGAGAATCAATGTCTCCTCCAGCGCATCCTTCATTCGCGCGTTCAATTTCTTCTATAAACAGCCATCGTGTAAGCATGCTATATTTCGAGCAATGCAGGTGGCACGTCCTAATTCCATGGTCGAAAACAGCCATCTTCCTTTTTGGGCCAAAACGTTCAGAAAGCCTTTCGGAGGCTCCCCTTCCAACTCGTCCTTTTTCAGTGCAAAGACGAAACCACTTTCTTGGTAGACCAATGTGATGGGTAGCCCGTATTTCTCGGATAGTGCAGTGTTCAACTGGTAGATATCGCCGACGTTTTCTTTATACGTCTCTCGCGCCACGTCGAGAAGACGATTGCGATTAGCCTAGAATTGGTACTCAGGTTTCTCGTCGAGATAAAGAGATCCTCACCTTAACCGCATACACTCTGGCATTGACAGTCACGAGACCACCCTGAGCGTATTACAAGATCAGCACGCGAATAACAGCGCGAATAATAGATCCAAACCTTGTTGGAACCAATCGCGTCATTCAAGTGATCGCTGATGAGATCCGAGATGAGCGCAAGGCGGTTATCCGAAATCATCTAAAAGGTGCAAAACACCGAATACTGAGGCCATCACATTGCCTACCTCTTTTATCAATCGCAAAAGACTTGATTTACTGTTTGCCAACGCCTTGCGAAGGTACGGCAAGCCACGAATGATGCTTTGAAGAGCAAGCATCTGAGAGACTCGAGCAGAGGCCGACTTGGCGGTATTTGACGAGCGAACATCAGACGTTGCAAGCTGGGAAAATGGAGGGTATAGACAAGTGACGTAGCAGACATGGTGCCTCTCACCGATGATATGAGCTTATCAAAGTCCAACTTGTTGAGAAATTTGAGTGCATTGCGTAATTCAGAGAACCGATCTTCGTTCTGTACGAGTTCTGCTGTACCAATTAACACACATATGCACGATGAGCAAGAGTGACGTTCCTGCTACAGCCTCAAGGCGAGCGTTAATAGCTTCAAAACCTGAGTGATTGTATAGCTTCTAGTTAAGAGCACCCGCAGTTAACGTACCCGTCATCGGAGCCAAGATGGTCGTGCGCAATAAACGTGAAGCCATCGCCGTGTACGTATGGTTGAGAACCCTGCCTCGCAGTCCCAACCAAGCCGGCTTAAGAAGGTATGCGTCTTACCCAAAGAGCGTGTGCGACGACTTTTTGTGCAGGACGTTTTTGACAAGCTCCAGATCCTTTGCGGTCTCGGGGTCGATCATCATCGTGCCCTCGACCGCCGCGTAGCATATACGCAGTGAACCGGCAGAGAATCGGATATTCAGTCCGTCTTCGGCATACTTGAACAGTGCGCACGCGGCAGAGAGGGCATAGTACCTATCGTGCGTTGATCGTTAGCCAAACACGCGACGCCCGAGACGCATATATGCGTACTTGTCCGACACGGACACAAGCGTGGCTGCGCGCTCGTCGTTCTCGACGCACAATTGTGTAACAAAGTCCATGCCTGCCCGAAGATGACGATGAGATCTTTACACATGGTGCCGGGCGGCTCACCTGCGCCATCGTTCCAGTACTTTCGTGCGACGGGTTCCACGGGTACGTTAGGAAATTGCTCGATGATATACCGCACCAGCAAGGAAGTCGTTGGTGGTTTCTTCCCACCCGATGCTAGCGTCGCGTCCGTAGCCGCGATGAACGTGTCCGGAACGAGCACGAGTGAGGGGTAATGGATGTGCATCTGATGCAGCGTCCTGGCGTACGTCGGACAATCTGCCAGCTTTGACACGACCCAGGTCAGAACCGGAGACATCACGAGTAGAGCAATGACCAACCTGCACGAGCACGACGCGCCCTGTGTCCTTGTCCATCGCCGCGATGCCCACTTCGTGTGCGACGCCACGACTTTCAAGCAGGGCGATGACAAAAGTGTCTTCGTGTCTTGTCGATGTGACAGTCTGCGGACGCGCGGTTCCCAGACGCGTCGTTGCAGACCGCGACTGCACTGTCCGTGGGCGGGTAGTGTTGCTCGTAGGACGCGGCAAGCTCGAGAGGGAACTGAATGGGGATGTGGACGCCATTCGTGCTAATTATCTTCCTTCTGGGTGCCAGCCTGTTAGTGAAACAGTATCGTCGCGTTACGTCATACCGCGAGTGAACACGGGACCTACCAAAACGACAAGTGTGTCTGGACTCTAGGGACCCTGTCAGCTCTGCCTTGCAAGAAATGCTTTCAATTGAGTAATCGACTCTAGTCAAGGTGCTATCCCTCTCGTCATAGCCTAGCCCGGTTGTACTTGTACACTGTCTTTCTATCGTCCCACTGAAAGCCATCATGCGATTTATCCCGTGGGGAGGTCACCCGTCTAACAGTTTGCAAGTCTCCCCTCCATTTACGCAGATTGAAATAAATGTTAGCGATCCACAACACTTTTTTTTGCTCAAAAGTGTACACTGTACACCGTGTTCATACCCACAGGCAAGCGCACGTCCGAGGGCTTGTAAGTAAAGTAGGCTGCATCGTGCGTAATTTGTAGACATGAGATCTGAGACAGCAACCCCTCGTCATCAAAATCGGCCAATTGACAGACGGTCACACCAGGCGTGGGTGGGCGGTCAGCGGTCGTCCGCGAAAAGTCGATGTCTGGGGAGACAACATAGATACCTTTGGCCTAGCAAACGATAAACAAATCGAGGTCGTGTAGTGTGTACCGTTACACGTACTGTAGCGACGGCCAGTTTTCCATTGCAGCTGCCCACGGCTAGGTAGCATCCAATGTTTTCGTCTGTGGGTGATGATTGAAAGTTGAGCATGACACCAGTGTTTTGACGGCTGTATCTGGACCGAAAGAGAGCTTGAAAACGAGGAAGAATAACTAGTTTTCCGTTTGCAGTAAGAATGGCGAGACCGTTCCCTGATGCTGATACGTGACCTGAGACAGATCACAATCAGAGCTTCCCAACTTCGCCTCCCAAAGGAAAGCAATTACATGCAATAAATGAGCCGGGAGGAGAGTCCTGAGCGCGATTGTTAAACCGAAGTATTTGAGGATCTACCGCGGTTGTCGCTGAACGCCACCCCTGCGGTCGCACGTCCCAGCTAGTGCCGGGTAGATCGGACACGGATAACTGGTAGAGTAAAGCACCACTTTCCTTTGAGAAGATGCGCAACCCATCTTGACAGCATATGAACACATATAGGTTATTGACCTCGGCATATCTGGTGCCAGCCATTCGGACGCCATGATGGGCTCGTCGGATATCACGAATGGTCGACACCATTTGCATAGTCGTGATATCCCAGACGTAGGCATTATTCATCGCCACACCCAGCAAGTTTGGGTAGGAAAGGCGGAGCCAACGACAAACGTCGGGCATACGGAGGAGTGCCCATGCGGTGAAATGCCCCCGACGGTTCCCGAGTGAACGATACTTCTCCTCCGCTTGCGCGGATGCATCGCACATCAGTTTGTCCGGGGGCGATGTCTTTGATGGTGAATCACCCTCCGCGTCAATGGTATGTCTCCATACTTCCTTGCAGTCGTCATGGCGGTTGAAAACCATATACCCCCCGTCATACTCTACATGGACGTAGATCTCAACGTGAGTCTGACGAGGTTTCATTCGTTTCGGTTAACGGGGTCTGAGAGGAGGGCTAACCCGAGGAAGTGACCACAAAACCCGATTGGTTTGGATGTCAGTCACGCAGAGGCCGCCCAACTGTGCGGTCGTGATGACAAAATCGCGTTCATAATCGACTTGTATGCGGTGCACCATTGGACCCGTCGCTGTTAGTTCTTGAACGACAGCTGGCGATTCACCTCGCCACCCCCGATCGACCTCTAGTTGTCTCCTACCTGTAGATGAGTTGATCGGCGCTGCACGAGCGTCTAAACGAAAGGCAGTGACGAACAATAGACTTTCCAGTCGGTGATGACAGTCTCTGCACCGCTAAGGAGCTGACCTTTGTCGACGAACCGGTGGAGTAACGCGGCGTTTCTGTACACAGCGTGTTCGTTTGTTGTGATCAAGGCATGCCAGTCGCGCGACACGAGGTTTGTACAGTACAGTGCTTGTAGAGGAAGGTTTGATATTGTTTTCAAAGCAAGCTCTACTGGGAAGAGGTGCAACATCGTGAACGAGGGCAGGATATAGTCCTCGAAAAGGAAACCCCGACCTGCTGACAAACCGAGGGCACCAGCATTTAGCATTTGTCCGCTATATGAGCTGAGAGGTGTTGTAGAGCGTCGTCAAAGCTTGGCCGAAACGCCAACAGCCGGAACTCGGATTGATGCGTGATTGCGCAATCTCGAACCGGGTTGTTCCACTTATATGTGTCCTAGCTAGTAGCCTGTCATCGTCCCAGTACCCCTTCAATGCCTTGTGTCCCAAGTCACCGAGTAGTTGCCCTAGGCGGTATACCTTTCTCACGTCACCTGTGCCAAATTCATAACGATCTTACCGATTGTTCCACATGGTGTGTAGTAGCTTGCAGAAAGCTTTTGATGTTAGTCGGTTGCTTTCCATTGCTTGGGGTCGGAAAGCATTAATGAAAGCATAACTACACTACAAAGCAATTAAAGGATGGAAGGTATCAGAGAAGCTGGAATGAATGCGTAGAGATCTACTCTCTGTGCTTTCCGCAGGTTTGGCAAAAGTACGAGGAAAGCTCGGAAAGCATGCAAAAAGAATGC